>SJYX01004754.1:122765-143002 GCA_006410675.1 Oreotragus oreotragus
GAGAAGGAAATGGCAACCCACTCCAGTATTCTTGCCTGGAGAATCCCATGGACAGAGAAGCCTGGTGGACTATAGCCCACGGGGTCACAAAGAGTCGGACACGACTTCACTTTCACTTTCACTTTACTATTGAGATATACATTTATATAGTTTCCTATTTATTCTGATGGGGGCTCTTGAATGAGTGGCTCAATATCTTTCATCAATTTTGGAAAATCCTTGTCTATCATCTATTTAAATATTGCATCTTGTCCATTCCCTTAGTCCTTTCCTATTGAAATTCTGTAAAATGATTATTTTCTTTAATCTGCATAACACCTTTAACCCTAAATTCCATTTTGAGTGATATTAATATTGCTGCTCCTGCTTTCTTTTTGTTTGCAATTGACTGGTATTTCTTTATCCATCTGTGTTCCTTTTGAATAAAAGAATTGCATGATTCTTTTATTTTATGTAGGTTACTCATAGAGCTTCCCAAGTGGTACTAGTGGTAAAGAACCTGCCTGCCCTTTCAGGAGACTTAAGAGACATGGGTTCAATCCTTGGGTCAGGGAGATCCCTTGTAGGAGGGCATGGCAACCCACTCCAGTATGCTTGCCTGGAAAATCCCATGGACAGAGGAGACATGGGACAGACAAAACCCCATGGCAGGCTATAGTCCACGGGGTCTTAAAGAGTCAGACCCAGCTGAAGCAACTAAGTGCACACACACACACACACACAGACACGTTACTTATAAACAACGAAAAGTCAAAGTGTTAAGTGTCAAGTTGTGTCCAACTCTTTGTGACTCCATGGACTCTAGCCTGCCAGGCTCCTCTGACCATGGGATTCTCCAGGCAAGAATATTGGAGTTGGTTGCCATTCTCTTCTCCTGGGGATCATCTGGACTCAGGAATCAAACCCAAATCTCCTTCATTGCAGGCAGTTTCTTTAACATCTGAGCCACCAGGGAAGCCCACACACACCACACACACACATGTTACTTATAAACAGTAAGTAATATAATATATAAAATATATGATGTCTAACCATTTCTGTCTTCAAACCTTTCACTGGCATGTAGTGTAATAATTGATATACCTGATTTTATTTCTTCCTTTTAATTTATTGTTTCTTTTTTCTCACAATTTACTTTTTCCTTTTAAAAACTATTGCTGCTTTATTTAGTTTGCTATTCATTCCATCTTTTGCTCCCTGTTTATTTGGAAGTTCCATTGTTCTTTTTCAGTAAGGTAGGATCAGCACTGAACTTACCCTAGCGATCCATACACAGATCTTAATCTGTATTCATCGGCTGAAGTACTAACGGTTTGGCTCCATGCCAGTAAGTAATTGCTTACCTAGACCACAGGAGAGGAAGACCCTTGGGTTTTTTCTCCCAGGACCACAACAGAATTCAAGACTCCCTTCATTCCTACTTGCCAGTAACTTAGGGCAGCTGCTTGAATTCAGAACAAAACAGCTCAGAGTCACTCAGAAGAGGGAGGAGGCTGTATTCAGGTAACCCTGTTTCTAGAATCTCAAGTGCCTCTCATATACTACCTCATTTGATCCTCCCACAGAATATCTTTGCAGAATATTCATTTCCACAATGACTACGTTAGGAGAAATAAGCCGTGCTTCACCACAGAGTGGCACACATCTGTCTTTGGAGCTGAGCTATTGGTTTCATACTACTTTTTCAGGATGCACTCCTTGGGGACAATTTGGAGCCTATTCATTCCTCTCTGGAACTGTCTCTATTCCAATTAATATGCAGCTTGGGTTAGTTGGGAGTACTTTGTGTGTAATCTCTCTGTGTTACCTGGGTTCACATCCACAAATCAGTTCCAGCGACTTCCCATTCCAAGGACTGCCATGGTTGTGCAGGACAGATATGACAGTGATAACTATTGTAGTTACAGCAATCATTACAATAATTTTGGTTACTGATTACTGATTGCTCACTTTACAACACTGGGCAACTTAAAAAATATATTGTTAATCTTTGCAACTTTACAGGGCAGTGTAATTATCCTCTCACTACAGATGAGGAAATGAGGGCTTCAGAGAGTTTAAATGATTTGCTCAAATTCTTTTAGATTTTCAGGGGAAGAGCCTGAGTGCTGACCACCTTGGTTTGCCTGTCCTTCCTTCCACTGCATCTCAGGTGCGCAAGCTGGGCTCAGACAAGCTGTTGGTTTATACGCAGCTGCCTTAGGGGAGGGGAGGACTGAAGTAGTGCAGTTACAGCACCATCCACGATCCCACCAATGCAGCTCAGAGAGTTCTCAGGGTGAGGATGGGAAGTAGGTGAGAACTGGAAAGGAAGACTTTCTCAATTTCTTTGGACTTCGTTCTCTCCGTTAGGACTTCCTGTGTCTGTCTGCCATGCCGTGTGCAATGCTAAAGCTATCTTCCTCCTTGTCAGTCTCCCTCTTTTTCTTCCTTTCTCTGTTTCGCTGCTCCAATTCTGAGCCCCATTCTTAATTTCAGCTGCTAAAGTAGCATGTGATTGCTAGCAAAACTAAAGCTTCAGGAGACTTTCCAGATAAGTGAGAAAACCTCTTCATCTGGCAGAAGTTGGGGCAGTAACTGAGGCCTTTAGAGGCAATGGAGCTGACTGGAGTGAGGTTCTGCTCATAGCTCTGCTCCCCCACACAACATACTACCTTGTTAAGACTAGATGGGGTAGCTCATAGGGCTTAAGGTATGTTCTCTCTCAGAGGTGCTTAAGGAAAATTCCTGAAGATGGATAACCAGACAAATAGCAGGCTGACAATTGGCCATCTTATCACTCTTAAAAGGGTCTAATCTGCGCCTCGAGGAAATGAAACTCATCTTCTGGTATGTCTCCATTATATAGGGTAGAATAGACACAGCAAAGTTGAAGGCTGTAACAATCAAATGTGGTTTCTGCAGGTCTATTAACAGCTATTATTGGCTATCAGTTGATATAATTATATTTTCATCTTTAACTACTCATTTGTACTTTAAAATTTAAATATCTCAACAAGTAACTAGATTTTTTCCTGGAGGCTTTTCCTGGTGTGTGAGTATGTATTTTTAAGCAGATTCATGTTTATGCCCCAAAGTCATCAGCACTGACATGAAGATAAAATTGCTGCTTTGGACTCAAGCCCTGAAAGAAATCACTATTGGTTTTCTTAAAAAATATCTTATATCCCTAGTCTGTCTTTTTCCCCCTTTTTTCCTGCATTCATCAGAAGCATCTTCTGCAACCTGTCAAGTGTCTCCCCTCCAGGCATATGTAGATACTCCCAAGACAGGAGGAAAGGTGATTTTCCCTAGCTTCAGATCAGAGCAGGGCACCATGAACTATTCGTCAAAGAAGAGTATTTCTGTTAGACTTTTGGTTGCAAGCAACAGAAATCAACTTCAGCTAACTTAAACAAAGAAAAGTTACAGGAAGGATTTGGGGAGCTCACAGAATCCTTGGAAAAAATGGAGAATCAGGCTTGAACAATACATGAGAATCAAGAAGACTTGGCATCAAGAAACACAAACTGGTGGTCCCCTAGGTCAGTCCAGTTAAAGATTTTGTGTGGCCACCACCACTACTGGACCCTTTAGACTTACAACCTTCCTTCTGGAAATATGGTATCAATTATCCCTGTCTTTTTGCCCAGTTCTCTCAAGATTCAAAGTCCAAGGTGAGAGCATTTGACTGTCCAAGTCACATGTTTGTTGCTGGAGGGTGAGAAGAGGTAGTTTCTGACTCCTTGCTCTTCGCTAGTCAGGAGATCCTGCACTTAACGCACAGAGGGGCCATCCCCATAGTCAGAAGGATATTCAAATTGTTGGTAACCAAGAAATCCCCTTTGGATAGTCAACAATTTCCCAGTTCATTTAGATAATTATTCCAGCTTAATTTCACACTATCTTGATGAATCCATCAGATTTCTATACTCCTAGATTAACTGGATAAATGATAACAGTCTGATGTGTCTATGAACCCTGGTCAAGTGGGGATAGAGGCCCTTCCTATGGGACATACACATATGAGACATCAGAGCAATAATTTGAGTACTTCCTTCTCAAAATAGTTTTATGCCTAAATGGCCTTAAAGTCTAGAAGAAAAATAAGTGTTTACACCCCCAACTTTGAATTTTATGCCTCCGATATAACAAAGCCCAATAAATGTTTCTGAGTACATACTTATACGAGCTACTTTGTATTTGGCACTTAGCTTCATACCAGGCACTGTGAAAAGCAATTTGTATGCATTATCTCATTTAATTGCTACTATTATTATCCTTATTTTACAAATGAGGCATCAAGTGTAATGAGGTTAAGTAACTTGTTTAGTGTTGCACACCTAATATGTGGCCGAGTCCTCAGAAGCCTAGTCTGTCTAGAGTGAGCTGGGTAATGAAATACTTCCTCAATGTGTGCTCTGCTCTGAGCTCCCAAGAAACAGCTACTGACATTTTATTTTGGCTGTGCCAAGCGGCGTGTGGTAACTTACTTCCCCGATCAGTGATGGAACCTGTCCCCCTGCAGTGGCAGCTCGGAGTCTTAACCACTGGACCACCAGGGAAGTCCCACTGCTGCCATTTTAATTGCAGCTCAACCATCTTTGGGCTCAGTTTGATTACTATCATCAATATAAATGTATCTTAGGATAGAACAGAACAGAAACTAGAAGTTGTTTCTGCCTCTCTCTCTGTATCTATTTTCTTATACAGTCTATCTATCTCTTTTTTTTTTTTTCTCCTGGTGGGGTGGGGAGGGTTTTGAGGGGAGCAAATACTACCATTTGTGCCGTGTATGTACTAAGTCACTTCAGTTGTGTCCTATTCTTTGCGACCCTGTGAACTGTAGCCCACCAGGCTCCTCTTCACATGGGATTACTGAAGTGGATTGTTATCCCACTTCCAGGGGATCTTCCTGACCTAGGGATTGAACTAGCATCTCCTGCATTGGCCAGCGGGTTCTTTACCACTAATGCCATCTGGGAAGCCCCATACTATCATCTACAAGAGAACAAAGGACTTTGGGACACAGTTGGGATTGCTATTACAAGAAACAGGAGGAAATGGAATTTTCCACTTGGATTTAGAGAGCTAGGATGTCCACATACATAAACCAATTCCTAGACAGAAACTTGACATAGAAAAGAATCCATGAAACCTGGAGAGCTTTTAAGAGAAAGAGAGAGAGAGAAAGTTGACAGTTGCTAATTGGTTCATTTAGTGCTTCACTAAAATAACTCCAAATACGAGCACTCCCAGATGAACAGTAGGAAAAGTAAGCAAGAAACACATTTAATGCACTTAATGAAGTGAAATTCATGTGACTATTAGTCAAAAAAGTAGCTGGTCTGCATTTTCTTGTCCACCCTTTACAAGGTAAGGCTTTCCTGAAGTAATATATGAAGATGCATAGAGCAAAAGGGATACTCAATGAATATTCATTCACTTTCCTCCTCCAACCCACTTTACCCCTTCATTCCATGTTTGCAAGGAAAGGATCTGAGGCCACTCCATTGTTATTAGCAGAGAGAATTCGTGCATGCATCTGGTCACTCAACAGCAATTCCTGGAGAACTGCTATATGTCAGAGACTATGCTCAACACTGAAGAAAAGCAGTGAACCAAACCGATGTGGTTCTTGCTCTTATGGAACGCACAGCCTTGCACAGCCATAGACTTTACATCAGTTCAGTTCCATTCAGTTGCCCAGTCGTGCCCGACTCTTTGGGACCACATGGACTGCAGCATGCCAGGCCTCTCTGTCCATCATCAACTCCCGGAGTTTACTCAAACTCATGCCCATTGAGTCGGTGATGCCATCCAACCGTCTCATCCTCTGTTGTCTCCTTCTCCTCCCACCTTCAATCTTTCACATCATCAGGGTCTTTTCAAATGAGTCAACTCTTCGCATCCCAGATGAACAGTAGAAAAAGTAAGCAGGAAACACTTTTAATGGACTTAATGAAGTGAAATGCATGTGACTGTTAGTTAAATGAGTAGCTGGTCTGCATTTTCATGTCCAAGTCCTGGACTTCAAATCAGTGGTTGCTTAACAACTGTCATGATGTGTGCTATGAAGACACAGAATCCAAGGAGTGGAAAGGAAGCGTGTCCAGATGAAGAAATAGTCTCCCTTCTCTCTCCTCCTCCTTCTTTAGCTATGGATCCCACACCTGATATAATTAGGCAAGAACAGAAGAATAGAAGGCTTCCCAGGTGGCACTAGTGTTAAAGAACCCTCCTACCAGTGCAGGAGACATGAGAGATACAGGTTTGATCTTCGGTTTAGGAAGATCCCCTGGAGAAAGGCATGGTGTTCCACTCCAGTGTTCTTGCCTGGAGAATCCCCATGGACACAGGAGCCTGGAGGGTTATAGTCCATAGGGTTTTGAAGAGTTGGACACGACTGAGCAACTAAGCACCCACAGAGAAGAATAGAGTATAGTGCTGTCATTGTGCACATTGGCTGAGTTGTGTTCAAATCTCTGAGACCCTATAGTCCACCAAGCTCCTCTGTTCATGAGGTTTTCCAGGCAAGAATACTGGAGCGAATTGTCATTTCTTCCTTCAAGGGATCTTCCTGACCCAGAGATCAAATCCTCATGTCCTGAGTCTCCTGCATTGACAGGTAGGTTCTTTACTGCTTGAGCCACTGGGGAAGCCCAGTGTGTAGTACTGTGTGTTTGCATGAATCAGGTTGCGCCTTGCCTTCAGCTCAGGCTCAGACCAAAGCCTTGAAAGGAGTTCCACCCAGTCCCTAGGGAGTGTACACATGGTTAGCTACTTTGGGTTGCCTCAGTCCCCAGGGAAGCTCCTGGCAACACAGTCTGAGCCAGAATCTCAGGTATCCTTAAAATAGGCCACCAAATGATGTCTGAGATGGCAGATGCTCTGGTTTTAATGTCAGTGAGGAAGATGAGGCTGTGTTGTTACATTATATTTTCTGTGTTCTTAAGTTTCCACGTGGCTTTATAGCTAAGGAATTGTTCTTATCCTAGCACTGAGCTTTGAAGAATCTTTTTATCACAAGTATAGAGACTTATAAGTGCTAATATGTGTGAGCATCCAAAAACTATTTCTTGACAATAATAGCTAAACTTTTACGAAACACTTACATGCTAAAAGGTTTCAGATTTGATCTCTTGGAGGCATTATTATCCTACTTCATTGAGACCACGAGGCTGTGGGAGTTTTGAAATTTAGTTCAGTTCCGAAAGTGAAAGTGTTAGTTGCTTAGTCATGTCTGGCTATTTGTGACTCGCACGGACTGTAGCCCACTAGGCTCCTCTGTCTATGGAATTCTCCAGACAAGAATATTGGAGTGGGTTGCCATTTTCTTCTCCAGGGGAAATTCTTTCCTGACCCAGGGCAGATTCTTTACCACTTGAGCCACCAGGGAAGCCCCAATTCGGTCCCTAAGAGTGTAAATATTTCACTTTGAACAGAAAACTTCAAATCAGGATCTCAGAATTGTATTACTATCAGGCAATTCTTTTTACTATGTCACCTAAGGCAAGTTATTTAGCTCCTTGGGCAATGGTTCTTAAAGTGAAGGTTCCGGGAAACCAACTCACTCCTGCAGATAGTGGAGTGCAGTTTATTACACCGGTGGGCCCAAGGCAGAGTCTCCTCTTAGCCAAGGACCCTGACCCACATTTGTGAGAACCTTTTATACCCCATGTGTACATGTCTGAACCCCCCACTCCAAATTCCTTGAGACTTACATAAACCAAGGAAAATACAATCCCAATAACCCCATCATTCATGTGCTATGTGCTCATGTGCTCAGACAGTCAAACAATTAGCCAGTAATCAATAAACCCGAGGTTACACTCCGACTGATAAAGAAGAATTTATGGCCTGTCTGGAGGAAGGGGTGATTACTGTATCTTTTTCTCTTAGGCGATGAGTAACCTAGGTACGATCTTCAAGGTTCCCTGGTCTGGAGGGGGTCTTATCCTTCTGTTGTTGTTTTCATAGGCACTAAACACAGAGTTCAGAGTCCAGTGGAAAGGTGGCTGAGCATGATCAGCATGAACAGGCCTAAGGTGGAGTCCAGGCCCTGTGAATTTCTTCATTCCCCCTTCTTGATGCTCTTAACTCATATTATGAGCATCATTCATAGGGATATATTGCACCCTGGCTCTCTGACCTTCAATTTGGGAGAATGACATCAGTCTTTGGGTTACAAAGTCATAATACATTGTAAAATTCAGGGTCCACAAAGCTGAACTATCAAGGCAACTATAACAGTGGTAAATATAGTTTTCCACCAATTGCCCTTCACCCAAGATAGGACCAAAGTCCAGAAAGAGATGTTTTCATTTGACATTGCTTTTACCTGGTTTTTCGTGTCATCTAAAGCAATTGATATATTGCCAGATAAGTCAGGAGTGTATACACAACATTCAACCTTAATTATAGCACAGGTCCCTCCTTGAGCAGCTGTGAGTATGTCCATTCTGCTATGAATTACTGCTTTTCTCATTTGGATTTGCTCTTCATTTAAGGCTTGGATAACTTTTGTTCTGTCTAGGAGGGCCTGTTTTGTGAAATTAGTCAAGGCCTCTGCTTTAATCATGATCTCTGTTGTCCCTATAGGGGATACGAATAAGGCAGCAATATACTCACATCATTGAAACACGGATCTTGTCCACCTAGCAGGTAAATAAGGTAGATTTACCAGGGCTACCGGGGTAGAATTACAACAAGTAGGTTAGGCTTTTGTTACATTGGCATTTATATCAAATGTAACCCCATGACCCGAGTCTATTGACTGTAGGTCTTACACCAAGAGCAAGGAGAGGTTATGATTGACAAGAGAGAGGAAAGTCTCTTTTTGTCATCCCAGAAGAGAGCAGAGTGGTTTAAAATCTCCTTGGCAGAGTGGTGACACCCACCAAGGAAGTCCATCCATCACTGACAGAGGCCTAGCCCTACATACCCAGCAGCTGGAAGTGTTGTGGAAGTCCGCATAGGAATGTGCCCATGAGATGAAAACATTATCCTGAGTTGAAACGGAAGTTAAATTCAAAATCACGTTGATGAGGCCAAGCAGCAGGAGCTGATTGTGCAGCTTCATCCTGAAGGGGCTCGTCTGGGATCTTCTTTTCCTTCTTCTTAAGGATGGTCTTAGTCTCTCGGGGGTCAGCGGGGTCCCTCTGTGCAGTCCACTCAGTGATTTTTGGGTCTGTGTGGTATGTTCTCTTCACCTTCGTATGATGGATTCAAGGGACAATACCCCACTTTAACTGTAGTAGGGGTTGTTAGAAGAACATAAGGGCCCTTTAACCAAGGGGCTAGCAAATCATGTTTCCAATCTTTGACCCATACTTGGTCACCAAGTGTAAACTCATGACTCTGTTCCCCAAGGGGGAACGGCACCCTTTTCTTGTATAAACTTAGTTACCAGATTTATTACCTTACCCAGTTCCATCTGCTGTGAAATCCTATTCCCTCTTACCTGAGGCAAATTTGTTGACACCTGTTTTATTATGGGAGGGGGCCTCCCATTCACAATTTCGTATGGAGAATAGCCTTGGGACTGTGGGGTCATCCTGAGTCTGAGCAGAGACGTCAGAAGCAAGTCCACCCAGGAGCAGTCTGTCTCTATGATCCACTTGGAGAGTCTCTTTAATGTCCGGTTGGTTCATTCCACCATCTTAGAACTCTGGGCCTATATGCAGTGTGCAGTTTCCATTTGATGTTTAGAGTTTTGCTTACTTGTACTAAATCAGCTACAAAAGCCGGGTCATTGTCTGAACCAATGCTGGTAGGAAGTCCAAATCTGGGAACTATTTCCCTAAGCAGGCACCGGGCTACTTCTGATGTTCCTTCAGTCCAGGTAAGAAAAGCTTCTACCCATCCCAAAAACGTACATATCATGATCAGCAGGTAACAGTATTGTCGGTGAGGTTTCATTTCAGTGAAGTCCAATCCCAGGTGTTCAAAGGGTAGCGTGCCTTTCAGCTGAATACCCAGAGGTTTTTGTCTGAATACCCGAGAGGCAGCATTAACCTGTGAGCAGGCAGCATGGCCTAGGTGGGTCGCTTGGTGTGTTTGGCTTACCAGATTGTGTGCCAGCTCCTCCGGCACCAATAATTTGTCACTTGCTAATTCCCACCACCCCTTTTGAGTCTTGATGGCCCCTTCCGCTTTGGCTAACCTGACAGCCGTTGTCCTTGTTTTTTCAGGCTAGTGTCATCAGTATATAGGACCCAGCTAGGGTCTGGAGCCTTGTGTCCTTCTTTAAAACAAATCCCAGATACCTTACCTCCTCCTTGCAGATCTGTGCCTTCTTCTTCGACCCCCGGTGACCTGCTTCCCTCAGCAGCTGGAGCCGTGCTTTTGTCCCGTCCCAGCATTTTTCCTTGGTCTTGGCGGCCAGCAGCAGGTCATCCCATATTGTAGGAGCCAACATCCATACTCTTCCGGATGGAATGAGTTCAGGTCAGAAGCCAAGGCTTCTCCAGAGATGGCTGGGGAGCTCTTAAGCCCTTGTGGGGGAGTCCAGATGAGCTGTTGCTTGGTGCCCCCGACTGGATCTTCCCATTCAAAGGCAAAGATGGGCTGTGACGCTGGGGCGAGGCGTACGCAGAAGAAGGCATCCTTGAGATCTAGGCGAGTATAAACTTTAGTCCTCGGTGGGAGGAGGCTAAGTAAGGTATAGGGGTTTGGAACAGTGGGGTGTAAAGTCACAGTAGCCTGGTTGACTAGCCTGAGATCCTGTACAGGCCTATAGTCCTATCCTCCTTCCTTTTTGACTGGCAGGATCGGCGTATTACAAGCCGACTGGCACTCTACTAGAATGCCCGCTTGTTTCAGTCTATTGATGTGTGGCAGTATGCCATTCCAGGCCTCTGTCGGTAGCGGGTACTGGAGCCTTCTAACCGGGATGGTGCCTGGTTTGAGTTCTGTTATCCCTGGGGCTTGATATCTAGCCCGCCTGGGGGGGAGGGGGCTGTCTTCCATCCAGACCTCAGGGAATAATTGAGTTAGCTCTCTCTCATGCTCTTCCAGCCCACCTGGTTCTGCCTTCTGAGGCTCATGCAACCTGCACTNTGGGTAGATGTCTTTTTCCAACTGAACTGCAAATTGGCTGTATCATCTTATTCAATCCATTGGATAAACCTGCTACACAGAGCTTATCTTACAGTGGATGCAGAGTTGCTAAAGGTCTTTGGTCAAGGAGATGTGTACTCAAGTTGTCATTGGAGAAGATAACACCAGTAAAATTCTACTGTTCTTCCACAGCCCAGTCATTACTTTGTCAGGTAAGCTTCCTTTTCCCTCACCTCAGTCAATTCTCCTGCTTCTAACATTTACCCACAGAGCAGTATCTCTCTCTCTTTCAGAGAGGCATGGGTTGGTTTTGCACTTACTATCGACATTCTTTGATAAATGCACTCTCCCACACGTGTATGGATGGTTAATGAGGATGGAAACTGCCTGCGTCTTTTCTTTTGTGCTATTTTATTGTTAGGGCCTAGCATTCCTTCCATAAAAATAATAAATAAAAAGAAAAAAATGCCTTGTTTTATTGTGCTTTGTCTGTTGCCTGCTTCACAGATATTGAACTTTTTACAAATTGTAGGTCTGCGAAAATCTTGTATCTTCAGATGCTAATTAGCCATTTTTAACAATAAAATATTTTAAAATTAAAGTATGGAATTTTAAAGGCATAATTATATTGCACACTTAATAGGCTACATGCACGCATATCTGCATGCTAGTCGCTTCAGTCATGTCTGACTCTTTCTGACCCTATATACTGTAGCCCAACAGGCTCCTCTGTCCATAGGATTCTCCAGGCAAGAATACTGGAGTGGGCTGCCATACCCTTCTCCAGAGGATCTTTTCTATGCACGGGCAGACCAAAAGTTCATGTGGCTGGCTTTATTTAGATATTTGCTTTGCTGCAGTGGTCTGTAATGTAACCTGCAGTATCTCCAAGTCTGCCTGTACATATTTGCTATGACTGAGCTGTAAATTCTCTGAAAGTGGGAACTAGGCACTATTGGTATTTATGTTACTAAAATTATCTAGAAGATTATTGCACAACTCTTTGTTGACATTAGATTAATTTTATTAATAAATTACATTTAGTGATTTTGAAATCCGAGGTATCTGATAATTCCTACACATTCTCTGGAGTCTCAGGATGTTCCCCTGCCTGTTCTGTTCTGCTGGCCTCAGTCGCATTGTCTTATCTCCTCACGGTTTTGTTATATCTTTGACTCCGTGTGCGACTTTGATTTGAAAAACTACTTGTAAAAAAAACTCGAGGTATAAAACAATGTATTCCTTCAGGAAATTTTTAATTTGCTCTACNTGTCTGTTCTGTTCTGCTGGCCTCAGTCGCATTGTCTTATCTCCTCACGGTTTTGTTATATCTTTGACTCCGTGTGCGACTTTGATTTGAAAAACTACTTGTAAAAAAAACTCGAGGTATAAAACAATGTATTCCTTCAGGAAATTTTTAATTTGCTCTACAGGTACCTGGAGGCATTAATATTCAGGGATCATTTTATTGCAATTTCAAAATTAGATTTTCTGAGTGATATAGATGTTTTTGTTACCAAACAAAAGATCATGTTCCTGACTTGCAGTGAATCCAAATAAACTGAAACATTGGATTTTAGAGGAGAGAATGGTTTCTTGAAGACCCAAGCAAGGAGAACAGGTAGTTCATGCTGTGTTCAAAACCCTGAACTCCCTGGTGGTTTGGGAGGAGGAGTTTTTATAGGTAAATTTGGGATAAGGGGTGTAGGGTGTGTGGCTTTCTTCTGACTGGTTTTGTTCAGTCACTAAGTTGTATCCAACACCATGGACTGCAGGACCAAGCTTCCTTGTCCTTCATTATCCTCCAGAGCTTGCTCAAACTCATGTCTATTGAGTCGGTGATGTCATCTAACCATCTCATTCTCTGTCACCCGCTTCCCCTCCTTCCCAACATCAGGGTCTTTTCCAATGAGTCAGCTATTTGCATCAGGTGGCCAAAGTATTGGAGCTTCAGCTTTAGCATCAGTCCTTACAATGAATATTCAGGGTTGATTTCCTTTAGGATTGATTGGTTTGATCTCTTTGCCATCCAAGGGACTCTCAAGTGTCTCCAATACCACAGTTCAAAAGCATCTGTTTCTCAGTACAGCCTTCTTTATGGTCCAACTCTCATATTCACATGACTACTGGAAAAACCATAGATTTGACCATATGAACCTTTGTTGGCAAAGTGATGTCTCTGCTATTTAATATGCTGTCTAGTTTTGTCATAGCTCTGTGGACATTTAAGGCAGTAAAAATTTTGTTTAGTCTTCAGCTGTCTCACCAGGATCAACAAATGTTCCCAGGGCAGACCAGTCATTAGGGGGTCTCTTTCTCTTGCCAGTGTTGGCCTAATATTCCTCACTCTGTTATCTCTCTGAACACTTAAGCAGCTCTCTCTCTCTTTTTTTAAATCTTGTGTCCATCTTTCCTAGCTGGTCTCAGTGACAGTCCTCAGAGCTGATCCAATTGTCTTCTCGAGTCTACCATTACTGGTTGCTAAATTTTGAAAACCACAATGTTGAACTGATAATGCATTTTGCAACTTTAAAAGAGTGACCACTGGCTTTGGCAGATTTTCAATTAGCCATAGTAGGAATCTTGGATTCTTGCCTGACTACTGGGTAACATTTTGAAAGCTACCAGGAAATGTTAATAAAAATATCAGATTTCAGAGTTCAGCCAAGTGCCTCCTGAACTTCAGAATTAAATTGAATAGATTTAGCTTCAGAAGAGATTTAAATTTCTATGCAAGTCAGTCTTAATTCCCTATGAATCTATTTTCATCTTGGTTATGATAAAATGTGAGTAAGAATTAACACTGTGGTAATTTACATAGTTTCCACATTGACTCCACTTATTGAAACAGTAGGATATGTGAACAGGAAAAAAGAAATGGAAGAGTGATGGCCAGACTCTGTGGACAAAGCTTCTTTCTGTGGTGACTTTAAGATCATTTATCCATTAATTCATCCAGCATTTATTAGAACTCCAAATTGTGTCAGATATGATAAAGGATGCTGGAAATGGGAAGGAAAATTGAAAAGAAAGCCATGGTTCCTGTACCCTCAGCAACCGCTTAGTGTACAATTACTCTAAGAATATTCCAAAACTTTCTGACACTCATTCAATAATGTTTTATTTGTTCTGCTGCCGAAACACATTTGGACTGGGTCCCAAAATTAGCACTTCATGGCAACAAGAGATGACCATTTGCTGAGAGCAGTGACCAGGGTGTCCTGGTCCATGGGCAGGTTGGAAAAGAATTTCCAGACACGGGGCAAAATGAAAGGAGAATGAAGTTTATTAGACTGCGAGATGCTGTTAGAACAGAGGGCCAAGCTCAAGGGAAAACCAACACTGAACAGGGGTCCTTAGTCCATTTTTATACCCAGGGTACAAGGAGTGGGATAGGGGTCTTGGTGGTTCATTTGTTGATTGGATGGGGCCAACACCCCATCCAAGAGTAAGGCCAATACCTTCTGCCTATGGGGTAAGAGGGGAGACAGGTTATACTGCTCAGGAGGACCTGAAATCTATTAATAGTTATAACAGGAGAGGGAAGGATGATAAGGATCTTTTTTTTTTTTTCTGTTTCTCCATTCCAAGGCCCTCCTTGGGTTGCTGTTGTTGTTTTTTTTTTTTTTTTCCTTTTTTCTGTTCTTTCCTCCTTGGAACANAGACAGGTTATACTGCTCAGGAGGACCTGAAATCTATTAATAGTTATAACAGGAGAGGGAAGGATGATAAGGATCTTTTTTTTTTTTTCTGTTTCTCCATTCCAAGGCCCTCCTTGGGTTGCTGTTGTTGTTTTTTTTTTTTTTTTTCCTTTTTTCTGTTCTTTCCTCCTTGGAACACCACACAGGGGAAGGAAATGAGAAAGAGTTGACAAATTGGGAGGAGAGTTTGCTGCTGTGCTGTTTGGGTTGGGATGGGCAAAGAACTTATCTGCAAGATCATCCCAAGCCCTAGCTTCCACGTCACTGTTTTCCCATTGTATTGAAGGATATAAGAATTCCTTTCTCCTACTTCATTTCTCCTCTTGTAACAGGGAAGAACAAAATCTGACTCTACGTTTTATCTGTTTCTTTAACCTTTGGTTTTTATTGTTTTTGTTACTATAATCACAAAAATGATATTCTCTATAGCTGTAGGTATACATAATGGGGAACCCTGCCCCCCGCCTGAATGTTAAACTAAAGTGCCTTTGTTGAGCTCAGGGGGAAATACCCTGACCCTGCCTGCTTATGAATGGCTGCAGGAAAGAAGAAATTACACCCACTCTCCCAGGCTAGTCAAACCAGGAGATACTTTGCAAGACTTATTGCTTTTTTACTTTATTTCCTCTCCTCTTCCACTTCTTTGTTCTATAAAAACTGGCATCCAGACCCTGATAAGATGGTGTTCTAGGACTCTAGTCCACCATCTTCTCAGATGCTTGGCTTTCAGAATAAAGTCACTATTCCTTGCTCAACACCTTGTCCCCCAACTATTGGCCTGTCATTTGGTGAGCAGACTTAGCTTGGACTTAGTAACATTCTCACTGGGATCAAAGCAAAATATCACAGTGAGACTTATGCTCAGATGGACGCATCTGTAATGAGATCTGGATGAGACACAGCACTGTTCCTGACATTTTAATAGATCGGAAGCTTTCGTGAAAAGCCAGAAAGAACGGAAATTGTTCAAACTCACTAATTTCGCTTACACCTTAGATTTTTTCGAGGGATTCCTGGAAAGAAAGCAACTGTTGGGCCAAGCACATTTACTAAGTTTGAAAGAGAATTAGAAAGTTAAACAGACTAGCCAAGTCCTGCGGAAATTAATCAGGCTCCTCCTATTAGTTCTTCTTGTGTCTTAAAACCAGGGATAAGGCCTGGAAGTCACAATGTCTCTTGCCTTTCTCTCTACTGTAAATAATTCAACCAAAATGACATGTCTTGGTGAAGTTCAAACATTTATGAATAAGCTGATTGAACAAACATGCCTTGAGCTTGGATGTGGAAACTGCTGCTGCTAAGTCGCTTCAGTCATGTCTTACTCTTAGCCACCCCATGGACTGCAGCCCACCAGGCTCCTCCATCCATGGGAATTTCCAGACAAGAGTGCTGGAGTGGGGTGCCATTGCCTTAGACAAGTATAAATATTGTGATTTGACAGAGGCAATCTTCCCTGTTAGCTCAGCAGATAAAGAATCTGCCCACAGTGCGAGAGATGCAAGCTCTATCCCTGGATCAGGAAGATGCCCTGGAGAAGGAAATGGCGGCCCACGCCAGGATTCTGGCCTGAAAAATCCCATGAACAGAGAGGCCTGGTGGGCTATAGTCCATGGGGTTGCAAAGAGTCGGACAAGACTGAGAGAGTAAGCAGCAGCAACAGCAGAAAATAAGAAGTGGGAGGATTACAAATGTGAAAGATTTGAGAATTAAGGGCTAAAATACGAAAGTAAATGCAACTGCCTTAGCACCACTGTAGTCCCAAGGAAGCTAATCTGATATTGTCTGTTTTAATTGCAAAATTGTACTGTTTTGCTGTTGGTTTGCTATTATATTAGGTAGCTGATTAATTAATTAAGTAATTGAAGTGAGCTTGGTTGTCCAATTAAATTTTAATTAATACAATAATTGGAAGCAGTCAAAAAACAAAAAAAAACATTGCTTAGCAGCAGCCCTTTGGGACCTGCTTTTGAACAGATCAAAATGATTTATAATTAGATGTCAATTATTTACACTGCTGAAGAGCCCGAGGACATCCTGAAAAGTTTATTCTGAAGAGACATAAACTCCTTTTCACCTGCAACCTCATTTATATTTATTATTAATTTTCTTAGATATATCCACAGAGAACAAACTAGATCTTTGCTTGTTTTAAAAAATTCTAAACTCATGGCAAGGGAATTAATAGAATGTTCTTATTTGGGGCTTCCCTCATAGCTCAGTTGGTAAATAATTTGCTGACAATGCAGGAGACCTGGGTTCAATTCCTGGGTCAGGAAGATCCTGTGGAGAAGGAAATGGCAACCCACTCCAGTGTTCTTGCCTGGAGAAGCCAATGGACAGAGGAGCCTGGTGGGCTACATTCCACACGGTCAAAGAGTCAGACACGACAGTGAATGAGCATGCCTGAGCATGCATGAATGTGTCATCAACTAGATTGGCTGATTTGTTCCTTCCCTTCCCTCCTTTTTTTTTTTTTTTTTTGGTCTTTCCTTCCCTCCTTCCTTCTGCTATGATCAAGCCACCCAAGATAGCTGTTCTCTTGCTCTCTGTACATACCCTGCTCAACCAGCCCCTGCCTCACTTACATCCTACTCACATGACTGAACTTCCTCCTTGCCTTCTTGCCCTCTGCACATTTAGTGACTGTTCTAATTTTCAGATCAGAATATCTTCACTGTGATAGTTTTACAAAGAGGTAGTAAGGTACATGCTTCTCTACTAGTTTTGCTGGTAAACACTGAGACAACCAGACATCAGTTTCCCTTATAACTGATAACCTCCTTCTTCCCCTGATAGCAGATGGCTGCCATGTCTTGCCTGCCCTCTGCCATCCATGATGGGGTGTTTCTCCAGGATTCTTTTTCTTCCGATGTGTAAAATACCCTATCCAGTCTACTACTGATGTATCTGTCACTGTTTCTGAGCTCTTTCTTCTTTCCTGTCTTCTTCTCTTTCTTGCTACTTCCATCCCTCCATTGTTTCCTTCCTCACTGCTACTTTGTTGGAAGGTTCTGAGGCTTTCTGTTTGTCTGTGTGTGGGGACACACTGATTGTTTGTTGAATGTACCTTTCATCAAAGATATTTTATACTCTTGAACTTTCATGAGTATAAAGGAGAACTTGCATGAACATTGTCTCCTTTAATCCTCACAATTTAATGATACTTAGGGAGAAGGCAATGGCACCCCACTCCAGTACACTTGCCTGGGAAATCCCGTGGACGGAGGAGCCTGGTGGGCTACAGTCCATGGGGCCGCTAAGAGTCGGATACGACTGAGCGACTTCACTTTCACTTTTCACTTTCATGCATTGGAGAAGGAAATGGCAACCCACTCCAGTGTTCTTGCCTGGAGAATCCCAGGGACGGGGGAGCCTGGTGGTCTACCGTCTATGGGGTCGCACAGAGTCGGACACAACTGATGGGACTTAGCAGTGGCAGCAGCAGAGATAATATTTTTTTTTCCCACTTTACTGATGAGAAACTAAGTCTCAGAAAGGCAAAGTAACCAACTCAAGGTCAACTGTTACTAAGTAATTGAATGTCTAACATGCTCACCAGTATTCACCAACTTTACATGCCATAAAATTACAGAGTAAAATGTCTATTAGATGTTTCATGATCATGCTACCTGGGCAGATGGCAGAGTCTGGCCTGCAAATATTCTTTCCCTCTCAGTTCATTGTTCACTTCTCTATCTTCAGTGGCTAAGAGAATACCAGCATCTCTCCATGTTAGATGAACTTAAAGACTCCACCAACTACAATCTCAAACAGAGAATCCTCTGAAACCCAATCAGAAAAACTCAGAATATTTTAAATGGTCTTCCAACTCTCTAATTTTCCCTGCAAAATCAGAACATTTTTGTTCTAATGTAGATTTTCAACCCAGAAGTCAAGTTTTTTATGTTTCCTATAAGAGAAGATGCAGGTCCTTATCTAATGCTTCTTCCTTGAAAGTAGACAAAAGGATCACACAATCTAAAGGTAATTTGACTTGTGATTTTGTTAATGCATCCATGTTGAACCACTTTACCTTGCCCATTATAATTTCACATTTGTACTTGTATAAATGCCCAGACCTAAGCATTTTTTCATTTTAAAAAGCAAAGTCTAAAATTTAAAGCTATTTTTTAAAATCTAAATCTAAGCTATTTAAAAAATCTAAGCTTTTTTAAACAAGCACATGATCTCTATTCTTCTTCCTCTTTCTGACAATGTTAAAATTTCCTAACTTGATAAGTTTGTGAATTTAAAAAATAATCAGTGGGACAGCATGTCCTCCATTAACCTGGGCCAGGTTAAATATTTAACCTAAAACAAAACCCCCCAAACTTGATAATAACATTCCATAGAAAGAGTTCTGAAGGGTCAAATATGGTCACTGTTGAAAGAGCTGATAAAGAAAATGGAGATATGACTTTTAAAATACATTAAAATACATATGTGTATATATATTAATGAAAAAATATACAACTTTGTATATATGCATAAATATATATATACACATTAACATCATCAGTTCAGTTCAGTTGCTCAGTCATGTTCGACTCTTTGTGATCCCAGGGACTGCAGCACGCCAGGCTTCCCTGTCCTTCACCAACATCCAAAGCTTGCTCAAACTCATGTCCATCAAGTTGGTGATGCCATCCAACCATCTCATCCTCTGTTGTACCCTTCTCATTCTGCCTTCAATCTTTCCCAGCATCAGGGTCTTTTCCAATGAGCCAGTCCTTTGCATCAGTTGGCCAAAGTATTGGAGCTTTAGCTTCAGCATCAGTTCTTCCAGTGAACACCCAGGACTGATTTCCTTCATGACTGACTGGTTTAATCTCCTTGTAGTCCCAGGGACTCTCAAGAGTCTTCTCCAATACCACAGTTCAAAAGCATAAATTCTTCGGTAGTCAGCATTGTTTATAGTTCAATTCTTACCTCCATACGTAACTACTAGAGAAGCCATAGCTTTGATTAGATAGACCTTTGTCAGCAAAATAATGTCTCTGCTTTTTAATATGCTGTTTAGGTTAGTCATTGTTTTTCTTCCAAGGGGAAAGTGTCTTTTAATTTCATGGCTACAGTCACCATCTGCAGTGATTTTGGAGTCCTCCAAAATAAAGTCTCTCATTGTTTCCTCATCTATTTGACATAAATTGATGGGAGTGGATGTCATGATCTTCATTTTTTGAATGTTGAATTTTGGGCTTCCCTGTAGCTCAGCTGGAAATGAATCTGCCTGCAACACAGTTGACCTGGGTTCGATCCCTGGGTTGGGAAGATCCCTTGGAAAAGGGAAAGGCTATCTACTCCAGTATTCTGACCTGGAGAGGTCCATGGACTCTACAGTCCATGAGGTGGCAAAGAGTGGGACAAAACTGAGCAATTTTCACTTCACTACACATTGACATCAGTTCAGTTCAGTTCAGTTTAGTCGCTCAGTCGTGTCCAACTCTTTGCGACGCCATGAATCGCAGCATGCCAGGCCTCCCTATTCATCACCAT
>SJYX01004754.1:146280-166963 GCA_006410675.1 Oreotragus oreotragus
CTACTATTCAACATAGTTCTGGAAGTTTTGGCCACAGCAATCAGAGCAGAAAAAGAAATAAAAGGAATCCAAATTGGAAAAGAAGAAGTAAAACTCTCACTGTTTGCAGATGACATGATCCTCTACATAGAAAACCCTAAAGACTCCACCAGAAAATTACTAGAGCTAATCAATGAATATAGTAAAGTTGCAGGATATAAAATCAACACACAGAAATCCCTTGCATTCCTATACACTAATAATGAGAAAGTAGAAAACGAAATTAAGGAAACAATTCCATTCACCATTGCAACGAAAAGAATAAAATACTTAGGAATATATCTACCTAAAGAAACTAAAGACTTATATATAGAAAACTATAAAACACTGATGAAAGAAATCAAAGAGGACACTAATAGATGGAGAAATATACCATGTTCATGGATTGGAAGAATCAATATAGTGAAAATGAATATATTACCCAAAGCAATCTACAGATTCAATGCAATCCCTATCAAGCTACCAGTGGTATTTTTCACAAAACTAGAACAAATAATTTCAAGATTTGTATGGAAATACAAAAAACCTCGAATAGCCAAAGCAATCTTGAGAAAGAAGAATGGAACTGGAGGAATCAACTTACCTGACTTCAGGCTCTACTACAAATCCACAGTCATCAAGACAGTGTGGTACTGGCACAAAGACAGAAATATAGATCAATGTCTCTTTCTTGGGACTCTCTTTGCATGCCATGTATGAGGACCAGTTTCAGATTTTATCTGGGAAGGTTCTGATGTTTTGAACCTACAGTGGCTTGGGGGTGTGTTACCTCCTTAAAGGCTGTTGAACAAAACAACCCACAACATAAAAACTGAGTCAAGTTTATTCAGTGATTACTGACTACTATAGCCTGGGAGACAACCTTTTACAAAGCTCTGAAAAACTTCAGAAGAGGTAAGGGGGACAGTCAGTATATATGCGATTTTGCCAAAAAGGGTACATGCAACCAAGCTCACATCTTGGGAGAAGGTTGCTGCTAGTTATGAGGAACAGGAATCTTAGTTAATGGTTTTAGTGTTTTTCTCAGTGTGGGAAGATGCAAGAAACCAGGTTCATGAAAAAATTTCCTCTGAAAATATCTATCTGAAGGCCTGTTCTGCCTTTTCCAGAGTATAGAGTGCCTCATTTCTGATCTCTACCCTGATCTCTATCCTTCCTCCATTCTGCCTTTATCTAAATACTCAGAAGATGGAAGTTAAAGTAGGGAAAGATTTTCCCAGGTGGCATTAGTGGTAAAGAACCCTCCTGTCAATGCAGGAGGGACAAATTCCATCTCTGGGTTGGGAAGATTCCCTGGAGGAGGACATGGCAACCCACTCCATTATTCTTGCCTGGAGAAACTCATGGGCAGAGGAGACTGGTGGGTTACAGTCCTTGGGGTCAAAAAAAAGTCAGACACGACTGGGGCAACTGAGCACACACACACTTTCTTGTTTATAATTTTAAAATATAACTATTATAAATGAATTTCATTGGCTCTTTTACCCACTTGTAGATTCAACTCCTGTAATATTCACCCTCAAGTAGTTCTAAGAAACCCAAAGGACTGCTGTATGTGTTCTCACAGATAATTAAGCCCCCTTGGGACTTTGCTATTTCTCCATTAGGTTCCAAAGATCCTTCTGGGCACGATAATCTTCTAGTAAACTCTTCCATTGCTCCCCCAGGCATCATTGCCAGTGTACTCTGGTCCACAGTAGATAAAAGTGCAGGGGCTAGAACACCTCTTCCCTTGTGTTAGAATTTGTCAGAGGGGTCCCCAAGCAGCACTGCCTGTACACAACACTTCCAGAATTTGTATGTAAAACTGCTCCTTCAGCTTTTGGTTATCATTTTCTCTCTCTCTAGACATGCATCCGGGCTGGAGATGTATTTGAGTGACAGCCACTATGTACTCAAAATGCTCATTCTCTTTCAAAGATAAAGACTTTATTGAGGTGTGTCATGCCTGTTTCCTTTTTACTTTTTTATGAATGTTTTCAGGAGGCTTCTCAGACCCTGTGAAGAGACTTCTATTAGTGCCATGCCTAAGTATTCTAGACTTAGCAGAATGTCAGCACTAGATGTAGATTGGACTAAAGATGAAATCCTTGCTATAGAAATAAGAACACATTGATGGACCAGTGGAACTGAAAAGCTAGTTGGTGCTCTGATGCTTAGGCAAAAAAAAAAAAAAAAAATTTAATGACTATTTGAGAAGAGAGCAACTGAATGCCTAATGTCATATTCCTTTGGGGAAAACAGTCTGAGGGAAAAAACTATATAATTGTGAGCTAGCTTGGAGTTATAAATCGACTCCCTCCTAAAATGAGGAAGATAATTCTGGATATAGAAGCCTGGTTTTGTCACTTCTTGAGTATAAAATCTCTTTTATCTTTAATTTTCTCATCTGTGCAATGGAAGATCCTAATAAAATTGGAGAAAACCATGGACTTAGATGCTACACTTCTCCTTTTTGGGGCAAAATTACATATATAATAATTTTTCAGTCCCTCCTTTCAATTAGTGAAAACATGTGATTTAAAATTTTTTTAGTGTCAGAATGAAAACAATATTTTCTGTAATACTCTCTGTAACATGTGAACATCAAGGGTCAGGTTGGTTTAACATTTTATATTTATATCACTTTTACAAAGTCAAGATAAAACAGCCTGAGCTTGAATACACAGCTTCTTTTGGACAGAAGGCCTCTGTGCCTAACTGCAGCTTTCTTCTGTTTGGTGTTCAGAATGATCTGTAGAAGGTTGCTCAGGGGCCAGGCCTGAATGAAATGGAGGCAGGGGGCGGGGAGAGGAGAGCACCCCCTGATGCTAGTGTATCTCACTGAATTCTGTCTTGAGGTCTTGAATGCTACTCTAGGACGTTGAGGGGACAAGTGGGAGGTCATTTGCATTTTCTGAGCACCATGAGAAATTTTGCCTTTAAGCACTACATTTCTCAGTCTGATTAAGAAGAACTAGGAATTAAAATGAAGTTAATGGCTCTTCCCTTTGAGCTTACTGAATTCTTTCGCTAAACCCCGAAGTTTACCCCTATTACTGAGTTGCTGGGTAGATTGACTTTGTACACTCTAAAACACTATATGAATATTTTCAGGGTAGTCAACATGTAAGATAGAATATCAGAGCTGATTTATTAAGCAGCCATGTATTGCCAAGATTTAGGACCAAAGTCCCAGTGAAGATTGATGTTATGTGCCAGAAATGCAATATCTACTACAATAGCCTGGAGCTAAAAATTAGAATTGCAACAACAGAATCAATTCTCCATTCTTAACAGGTTCCCTTAATTAAACCTGCAATGATCCAAGAGTCTTTGGGGACTGTTTCTCAGCTGCCATGTCCTGCTCTGCACTGATGAAATGATTGCTGCCATTGAGGCCAAAGATGAGTAAAGTCACCAAGACAGGATGTCCTCCTCTGTGGTATCTCCACTTTGGATGTTTGCTGTTCTGATCAGTGGAACTGCTGGGTTTGCACTGTGTTCCAGCAAGAATTACAAATTGGAAATCCACCCTTCATGGTCCTACAAACCACACCCATCACAGGCTACAGAGAAGCGCTGCCTTTTGCTCCCGCTGTCTCTGCTGTATTTCACTAAGAAACAGCCATCAGTCAGATACAGATGTTCCCTGTATATTAATGAAATAGCTCTTCAAGGTGCCTTTGGAGTTTTGACACGTTCTCCTTTCCTTTGTCCTTAGGAGGGGGTTTGAAACTTTATATCCAACCCCAAGTGGCTCTTCTCTTTTGTCACTAGCTTTTCCTTTGTCTAAACTATGAACCTCAGTCTTCTATTCCCTTGGGTTAACATTTTTCCCAAGGACTTTACTCGCAGTTCCCAAAGCAAGTAAACTGGTGTTGTACCTATTTTCATTAGTCTTTCAGAAGTATTTAGTCAAGTCTGGATTCCAGAGGGAAATGAAAAGACTCACACTGCCAAATTGGGCCTCCCTGCTCTAAGAATAATATCCTAGCCACAGAGTATTGAGACTCACGTGTAGATTCTATACTTTAGGACAGTTTTAGTATATAACTAGTTGTCTGAGGTGTGTTTCTCTTTGCCTAAAAATGGAATGGGGTACAATCTGTAACTCAGTCGGTTATAAACTAAATTTTCACTGAAAGTTTGGTATTTCACCCCACAAGTAATGTTCCTTGAAGGAAAGATGTCACTTATAGAAAAGGGTCTCATCTGCACATCTCTGCTCATTTAATCAAAGACTCTTCTTTAGTATCTACTATGTGCGTGTCCATCAATGTTCTAGCTGCTGGGCAGAGCAGTGAATAAGATGGCAAAGCTCTGGGCTTTACATTTTTCAGTTGCTAAGTTGTGTCCAACTCTTTGTTACCATAGAGACTGCAGCATGCCAGGCTTTCCTGTCCTTCACTATCTCCTGTAACTTGCTCAAACTCAGGTCCATTGAGTCAGTGATGCCATCCAACCATCTCATTCTCTGTCGCCCCCTTCTCCACCTGCCCTCAATCTTTCCCAGCATCAGGGTCTTTTCCAATAAGTTGGATCTTCATATCATGTGGCCAAATTATTGGAGCTTCAGCATCAGGCCCCCAATGAATATTCACGGTGATCTGCTGGAAGATCCCCTGGAGAAGAAAATGGCAATCCACTCCAGTACTATTGTCTGGAAAATCCCATGGACAGAGGCGCCTTGTAGGCTACAGTCTATGGGGCCGCAAAGAGTCGGACATGACTGAGCGACTTCGCTTTGCTTTGCTTCTGCTGAACAAATAAACATGATAAATCTGGATTGTGATATATGCTGAACAGGAAATTGTTTTAGTCATCTTGAGCTGTCATAACAAAATACCATGGACTGGATGACTTAAGAGGAATTTATTTCTTCATGATTCTGGAGGCAGGAGATCTGAGATCAGAGTGCTTAGCATGGTCAGTTTCACATGAGAGCTCTGTTCCTGGCTTGCAGATGGTTTCTTTTTGGCTATGACCTCATGTGGTGGGGAGGGGCTTCCCAGGCAGCTCAGTGGTAAAGAATGTGCCTGCCAATGCAGGAAACAGGATCAATTTGTGGGTCAGGAAGATCCCCAGAGTAGGAAATGGCAGCACACTCCAGTAGTCTTCTCTGGGAAATCCTATAGACAGAGGAGCCTGGCCGGCAGGCTACAGTGCATGAGGTTGCGAAAGAGTCAGACATGCCTTAACAACAGAAACAACAAATAGCAACACGTGGTGGGAAAAGAGAGAACAAACTCTCTGGTGGCTTTTTAAAATAAGGGCACTAAACCAATCATGAGGGCACCACTCTCCTGATCTTATTTAAATCTAATTGCCTTTTAGAGGCCTTGTGTCCAAATCTATCCATCACATTCGGAACTAGGGCTTCAACATATGAATTTTAGAGAGGTGCAATTCAGCCCATAGCATAGCTGAGAAAGTGACAACTCTGTGAGATGTTCAAATAGGAATTATTCCAGGCATAGGAACAGCAAATACAAAAGCCCTGAATATCTGAAGAATATAGAAGGTGAATATGACTGGAGATAAAGGAAAAAGAGATATTATCAGCTTGAGTAAGATGGTAGCTCTGGAGAGAGAAGGAAGTGTTAACAGATGAAGCAGAAATACAAAAGTATCAAGCTTAATGGATTAGAGGTGGAATATGAGGAAGAGGAGGAATCAAGGTAACTACTGAGCACTTGGATGCACCATTAACTCTAAAGGGAATTGGGAACTTATGACCCAGGAAAGCAAAAGCCACTCTTTATAAGCTGAGAAATTTGACAAACAGTTAACCCAAATGATCCCACAAAAATCCCTATATAGCTATGGGTTGATCATTCTGAAATATAATAAAGGTATCTTCAAAATATGGTTTTTTTTTTCCAACATATGTCTCTGAGACTTCAAGTCTAGTAAAATGAAAACCAAAAGATGGAACTGATCAAAATCAAGTTATGGATCATGAATTCATATATACATTTTGACTTGCCTTCCTTCAATTTATTTCAATTATATATATGCTCATGGGAGAAACAAGTTATTTCTGCATTTAAAATCGCGAATAACTATCTTAGCGGTAAAGCACCCACCTGCAATGCAGAAGACTATCTATAATGCAGGAGACTCGAGTTTGATTCTTGGGTCTGGAAGATCCACTGGAGAAAAGAAGGGCTACCCACTCCAGTATTCTTGCCTGGAGAATTCCATGGGCAAAGGAGCCTAGTGGGCTACAATGGATGGGGCAAGACTCAGACAGGACTTAGCAACTAAACCACCATCACCATGAATAACCATAATAACTAACATTTATAATTGCTTTGTTCTCCTTTTTAGAGACTTTGAGCATGAGTGCGATTGTGCCAAGCAGCTTCAGTCATGTCTGACTCGTGACTCTATGGACTGTAGCCTACCAGGCCCCTCTGTCCATGGGATTCTCTAGGCAAGAATGATGGGGTGAGTTGCCATTACCTTCTCCAGGAGATCTTCCTTACTGAGGAATCAAACCCACATCTCTCACGTCTCCTGCATTGGCAGGTGGGTTCTTTACCACTAACACCACCTGGGAAGTCCACGTTATTAAGTTAATGAACCAGTGCAAATAATTGATCCTTTCAACAGTGTTCTCATTAGGTGCACTTTACAAATGGTGAAACTGAGGCATAGTTAGCAGAAATGAACATTATAAAGTGTTACAGCTAGTAAGTGAGCAGAATCAGGATTAAGCACAGCAATCTGAAACCAGAGCTCACCTCACTCTAATGTCTCATTCTTGATTAAGAAGGCTAAACAAGTTTGGGCAATTAATGGGTTAAATACACATTTGCAGACTAATGGTTCTTGAAAAGAAATTGTAAATGATTGTAAAAATTATCTGTAAAAACACTTTTATATATCGTGTAGGCTCTTATAAAGCACAATTTCCAATTTATAACACAACAAGGACTGTTTCAGGGCAATCCAATGACTTGGTCTTGAGAGAAACTGAGTCTGCTTTGTGATTTCTCTCCTGGAGTTTGAACACTGGTCGTCATCATCCTTGAGAACTTGTTTGATCCATTCAACTGACTATGACCTGTTAAATTAATTCCAATTAATAACATTTACCTGTTTGTGCAAGCTGTCAACAGATCTATTACTATAAAAATGGCAATTTGACAAATCAAAGGCAAAAAATAATTTATCTCTAGAGTGCAGAGCTATTGATTGATTTCCTACCACATGCCAATTACCAAGCATTGAGCCCTTTCACAGTTTTAGTTACTCCTCAGTAAGCACAAGGCTTCTCTAGTGGCTCAGACAGTAAAGCATCTGCCTGCCAATTCAGAAGACACAGATGTAGCTTCGATCCTTGGTTTGGGAAGATCCCCTGGGAGAGGAAACAGCAACCCACTCCAGTATTCTTGGCTGTAGAGTCCCATGGACTGAGCAGCCTGGTGGGCTACAATCCATGGGGTCACAAAGAGGACGTGATTGAGTGACTAACATTCACTTTTAAACACAAGACTTGGTTTCCTGATTTTCGTATAGAGAAAGAAAATGACTGAATTTTTAATACGACAATTTTAGAACCAACAGTGGCTTTATATACAATTCATTTTTTCTCTGCACCATGATATTGTTTTCTTCTAATGAGTTATATACATGAGTGCCCCTAAAAAATGATCCAACTTTCTTCAGTGACTTTCTGAAATAATGTTTTCAAGGTGTCATTATTTGCAGAGAAGGAAGTACTATTAATAGTTGGTGTGCTAGTCCAGCACTGCACTTAATGACAGAGTAACCTGAGATGAGATTTGGGACACAAACTTTTAAATGTTTCATATAATTGTAACTTGCTTTGTGTTCTGAGTGGTGCTCACTAGTTAATGCTGCTGCTTGGTGTCATTATTTGCAGAGAAGGAAGTACTATTAATAGTTGGTGTGCTAGTCCAGCACTGCACTTAATGACAGAGTAACCTGAGATGAGATTTGGGACACAAACTTTTAAATGTTTCATATAATTGTAACTTGCTTTGTGTTCTGAGTGGTGCTCACTAGTTAATGCTGCTGCTACTGCTACTGCTAAGTTGCTTCAGTCGTGTCTGACTCTGTGCGACCCCATAGACGGCAGCCCACCAGGCTCCCCCCGTCCCTGGGATTCTCCAGGCAAGAACACTGGAGTGGGTTGCCATTTCCTTCTCCAATGCATGGAAGTGAAAAGTGAAAGTGAAGTCGCTCAGTCGTATCAGACTCTTAGCAACCCCATGGGCTGCAGCCTACCAGGCTCCTGCACCCATGGGATTTTCCAGGTAAGAACACTGGAGTGGGGTGCCATTGCCTTCTCCGCTAGTTAGTGCTGCATGTTGTCAAAACATTTCCAGCATTTCAGTTTTATAGATCATAACCTTAGCTTGATTCTTACTGAGCAGGAGGTACCTCTGCTAGTTTTCCTCAACAGGCTGTGTGGAGGGAGAAAAATCAACAGCCCGTTAATAACCTCAGTGCAATGAACAAGTCCAGGAAGAGACTCAGTCAAGTTTTGCGTTCTCCTGACAGTGAAATACATGGTTTTCTTATTTAGATGCACAGTTTACAAGCCATAATGGACAGTTTTGCAGAACTTCTCAAGGTTAGACCTTATGGTTCTATAACGCCTTACTGAGGGTACTATGAGTACCTCTATAAACACCCTTTCCTGCCAAGTTCAGTTCCATAGAGCTTTCTATCCTTGAATGTGCTCAATAAATGTTAAGGCTAGCTAAGTAATTGGAAGAAAGCGTTCATCACTTGCAAACCTGGGTGGTAGTGATTTAACAGAAAAATCTGAACAGTTTCCACATGGCAAAAGGTACAAGATTAGCATGATTGTCCTTTTTATTTTAAATATATGCCAAATGTATTATTAGTTTTAACTTATTTAATCTCGGTGATTGTTAGAAATAGGGATGGACTTCTCTTGTGGCTCAGCTAGTAAAGAATCCTCCTGCAATGTGGGAGACCTGGGTTCGATCCCTGGATTGGGAAGATCCCCTGGAGAAGGGAAAGGCTACCCACTCCAGTATTCCGGCCTAGAGAATTCCATGGACTATATAGTCCATAGGGTCACAAAGACTCAGGCATGACTGAGAGACTTTCACTTCGCTTCACTTCAGAGATAGGAATAATGGAGCGTTGATTTATTCAGAGTGGGAAGCCATTTTTTGCACTTGATCATAACTGATTCATCCTGGTGAGTATATCCCTACTGTTAGTCTTAAACTTAAGGCAGAATATACTAGTGGAAACTTACAATGGAGCAAAAGCTGCACTTTTTATGCTGCTTATCATGAAAGATGCATCACTGTTAAGTCATGACTCCTATACAGAAATAGGAACAGTCCTGGAATGTTATTAAAATGAACACTGTTGGAAGTAAACAGATTTGAGGAGAACCAGACTTTAGTTCATTGTGTCACTACTTACTCTTACCTTTCTAAGAAGAATGTCACCTATGTTCTTTTTCTGCCTTTTTCTCACTGACCTTTCCAGAGCTGTATCATTTTAACCATATATCCACCTATTCCTGCTAAACTCCCTTTTTGCAGGTGTAATGACATAAATTTCCACTAACAATCATTTACAGAATGGTTTGCATCTCAAAAACAGTATCCATTTCATTTCTTAGTGCAGTTCTTTTAATTCCAGATGTTCATGTGATGAAACTGAGGCTCGGGACCATTGAGCACCATTTTCCATGGCCATGACCAAGAACCAACAGAGTGGGGAAGGCAACATGGGTGCCACAATTATGCTGCTCTGAATATTTCTGCACATGTGGGTCTGAACTACTTATATCTGAATTGTCTGAGTAGTTTTTACAGATGGTGATTTCTGGGCTCCATCCCAGAATTACTGAATCAGAATCTCTTGCAATATAGCCTAGAAATCTCATTTGAAGTACTACAAGTAATTCTGATGCACACTCAGTTTAAGAATCCCTCTATCATACTATAGCACCATTGAGCAAATCATGTACATAAGATTTTGGTTTTATGTTTGTTTGTTTGCTTTAACACAGTTCATCGTTAGAACAAACCTGGTTGTTGTACAGAACAGGTATTAACTTTCTGCTTCTCCCTTTCCCCCAGTGTCTTTTAAGATTGATAAACTGAGACAGGGGGAAAGTGATTTGCCCAAAGTCACATAGCTTGTCCCAGATTTAAAAGCATTCATGCAATTTAAAGGGCCATTACCAGAAATCATTTGAGTAAGACTGCCGTTTACTGTGAACCTATGCTCGATTTGCTATGGAGGGAAATATTGTTTTAGTAATGCTCATTTCTGTGGTGTAGTCTGTGTCTATGCAGACTTTGAAGATGGGGTGTAGATTTCTAAATTAGGAGTAATTAGCAAATCTTGACAGAGAATGCAATACTGCTCTTTGAGAGTGACTTTCTATACTAAGTTCCATTTTGTTATATTATTTGTTTAGGTCTCCAAAGGTCTAATTCAAGAAAGAGGAGGTGATAAATTCAAAGCCTATGCTATGAATTTATTTGCAGACTAATTGTTCTTGAAAAAAAAATCCATGGGGATATGTACCCTTTGATTGTGACTATTAGAATGAATACAATATGGAAGACATCGTCATTGACTAATGATCTTTTCTGACTTTGTTGTCCCTTTTGAGCACTTTCCTATTTGTGGCACTGTGGAAGGAAATCAGTTTGGCATTTACCTAGGATGGCATATTTTATTTTTTGCCATTAAAATTTTGGGGAAATGACATGGAAATTGTCATTGAAAAAGGCAATCACAGATAAAAGAGAAAAAAGATTGTGGATGTTTTGTATTAACTTTCTCCTCCTCCATCTCCCAAAGATGAGTGTGATTGTATGGTAGTTTGAACATTCTTTGGCATTGTACATTTGGAAAACTCAGCAGGGCCACAGGACTGGAAAAGGTCAGCTTTCATTCTAATCCCAAAGAAAAGCAATGCCAAGGAATGCTCAAACTACCGCATAATTGCACTCATCTCACACACTAGCAAAATAATACTCAAAATTCTCCAAGCCAGGCGTCAACTGTATGTGAACCATGAACTTCCAGATGTTCAAGCTGGATTTAGAAAAGGCAGAGAAACCAGAGATCAAATTGCCAACATCCGCTGGATCATTGAAAAAAGAGAGTTCCAGAAAAACATCTACTTCTGCTTTATTGACTGTGCCAAAGCCTTTGATTGTGTGGATCACAACAAACTGTGGAAAATTCTTCAAGAGATGGGAATACCAGACCACCTGACCTGCCTCCCAAGAAATCTTTATGTAGGTCAAGAAGCAACAGTTAGAACAGGACATGGAACAACAGACTGGTTCCAAATTGGGAAAGGAGTACATCAAGGCTGTGTATTACCATCCTGCTTATTTAACTTATATACAGAAATGTTGGGCTGCGTGAAGCACAAACTGGAATCAAGATTGTCGGGAGAAATATCAGAAACCTCAGATGTGCAGATGATACCACCCTTATGACAGAAAATGAAGAACTAAAGAGCCTCTTAATGAAAGTGAAAGAGGAGAATGAAAAAGTTGGCTTAAAACTCAACATTCAAAAACCTAAGATCATGGCATCTGGTCTTATCACTTCATGGCAAATAGATGGGGAAACAGTGGAAACAGTGGCTGACTTTATTTGGGGGGGCTCCAAAATCACTGCAGATGGTAACTGCAGCCATGAAATTAAAAGATGCTTGGTCCTTGGGAGAAAAGCTATGACCAACCTAGACAGTATATTAAAAAGCAGAGACATTACTTTGCCAACAAAGGTCCATCTAGTCAAAGCTATGGTTTTTCCAGTAGTCATGTATGTATATGAGATCTGAGCACCAAAGAATTGATGCTTTTGAACTGTGGTGTTGGAGAAGACTCTTGAGAGTCCATTGTACTGCAAGGAGATCAAACCAGTCTATCTTAAAGGAAATCAATCAGTCCTGAATATTCATGGAAGGACTGATGCTGAAGCTGAAACTCCAATACTTTGGCCAACTGATACAAAGAACTGATTCATTTGTAAAGACCCTGATGCTGGGAAAGATTGAAGGTAGGAGGAGAAGGGGACAGCAGAGGATGAGATGGTTGGATGGCATCACTGACTTGATGGGCATGAGTTTGAGTAAGCTCTGNACCTATGCTCGATTTGCTATGGAGGGAAATATTGTTTTAGTAATGCTCATTTCTGTGGTGTAGTCTGTGTCTATGCAGACTTTGAAGATGGGGTGTAGATTTCTAAATTAGGAGTAATTAGCAAATCTTGACAGAGAATGCAATACTGCTCTTTGAGAGTGACTTTCTATACTAAGTTCCATTTTGTTATATTATTTGTTTAGGTCTCCAAAGGTCTAATTCAAGAAAGAGGAGGTGATAAATTCAAAGCCTATGCTATGAATTTATTTGCAGACTAATTGTTCTTGAAAAAAAAATCCATGGGGATATGTACCCTTTGATTGTGACTATTAGAATGAATACAATATGGAAGACATCGTCATTGACTAATGATCTTTTCTGACTTTGTTGTCCCTTTTGAGCACTTTCCTATTTGTGGCACTGTGGAAGGAAATCAGTTTGGCATTTACCTAGGATGGCATATTTTATTTTTTGCCATTAAAATTTTGGGGAAATGACATGGAAATTGTCATTGAAAAAGGCAATCACAGATAAAAGAGAAAAAAGATTGTGGATGTTTTGTATTAACTTTCTCCTCCTCCATCTCCCAAAGATGAGTGTGATTGTATGGTAGTTTGAACATTCTTTGGCATTGTACATTTGGAAAACTCAGCAGGGCCACAGGACTGGAAAAGGTCAGCTTTCATTCTAATCCCAAAGAAAAGCAATGCCAAGGAATGCTCAAACTACCGCATAATTGCACTCATCTCACACACTAGCAAAATAATACTCAAAATTCTCCAAGCCAGGCGTCAACTGTATGTGAACCATGAACTTCCAGATGTTCAAGCTGGATTTAGAAAAGGCAGAGAAACCAGAGATCAAATTGCCAACATCCGCTGGATCATTGAAAAAAGAGAGTTCCAGAAAAACATCTACTTCTGCTTTATTGACTGTGCCAAAGCCTTTGATTGTGTGGATCACAACAAACTGTGGAAAATTCTTCAAGAGATGGGAATACCAGACCACCTGACCTGCCTCCCAAGAAATCTTTATGTAGGTCAAGAAGCAACAGTTAGAACAGGACATGGAACAACAGACTGGTTCCAAATTGGGAAAGGAGTACATCAAGGCTGTGTATTACCATCCTGCTTATTTAACTTATATACAGAAATGTTGGGCTGCGTGAAGCACAAACTGGAATCAAGATTGTCGGGAGAAATATCAGAAACCTCAGATGTGCAGATGATACCACCCTTATGACAGAAAATGAAGAACTAAAGAGCCTCTTAATGAAAGTGAAAGAGGAGAATGAAAAAGTTGGCTTAAAACTCAACATTCAAAAACCTAAGATCATGGCATCTGGTCTTATCACTTCATGGCAAATAGATGGGGAAACAGTGGAAACAGTGGCTGACTTTATTTGGGGGGGCTCCAAAATCACTGCAGATGGTAACTGCAGCCATGAAATTAAAAGATGCTTGGTCCTTGGGAGAAAAGCTATGACCAACCTAGACAGTATATTAAAAAGCAGAGACATTACTTTGCCAACAAAGGTCCATCTAGTCAAAGCTATGGTTTTTCCAGTAGTCATGTATGTATATGAGATCTGAGCACCAAAGAATTGATGCTTTTGAACTGTGGTGTTGGAGAAGACTCTTGAGAGTCCATTGTACTGCAAGGAGATCAAACCAGTCTATCTTAAAGGAAATCAATCAGTCCTGAATATTCATGGAAGGACTGATGCTGAAGCTGAAACTCCAATACTTTGGCCAACTGATACAAAGAACTGATTCATTTGTAAAGACCCTGATGCTGGGAAAGATTGAAGGTAGGAGGAGAAGGGGACAGCAGAGGATGAGATGGTTGGATGGCATCACTGACTTGATGGGCATGAGTTTGAGTAAGCTCTGGGAGTTGGTGATGAACAGGGAAGCCTGGCATGCTGCAGTCCATGGAGTCACAAAGAGTTGGAGATGATTGAGTGAATGAACTGAGCTGATTCCCCCAAAGATATGACCCCTTTGTGCAGGGTTCAAGTCCTTGTTCCAACCTTGGGCAACTCTAAAGGGCTCTCCCAGCTCTAGAGCTCCCTGTACATTGGGTAAATTTTGTTGCCATCAAAATAAGAACTTAAGGATGGTCTAGTCACATCATTGGTTATTGATAGGCTGAGACCAGCACAAAACAGATAGAAAGTTATAACAGCCTGTATTTGCAACAAGAAAATAGAAGTAACAGATCACAGTGGCAAGGAGACAGAAGTTTCCATATTCCAAAAGGATGCTGTGGCTAGTGACTGTGCTAGAGCAGTGCTGATGTGACTTCAGTAATGAAGAGCCAAGGGATATATTAATAAGTCTAGGGACAGGAGCAGAAGGAGAGTTAAAGAATGCTGGCTGATGAGTGTATACCCATGTCAGTCTCTGAACTCTACATCAAGGGTTATTGGACTAAATGTGTGCATGAGATCTCCTGAGGGATCTTCACTGTTCATCTCTTTTATCTGAACTCTACGCTTCCAGTGTTTATTATATTTCCCCCCCTCTGATTTAACCTCCTCTCTCTTGTCTCTCCTCCCCAAATCACTTTTCTCCAACCCTAGCAAATTTTCCTTAATTTCTTATGGAAATCAGCTTAGTTATCTGTTTGTCTTGCTCCTCATCTATGACCCAAATTGCCTCCCAAGTTATATAGCTAACCTGGCTGGTGTGTAAGTTTTGGACCCTGCTGCTGCTGCTGCTGCGTCGTTTCAGTTGTGTCTGACTCTGTGCGACCCCATAGACGGCAGCCTACCAGGCTCCCTCTTCCCTGGGATTCTCCAGGCAAGAACACTGGAGTGGGTTGCCATTTCCTTCTCCAATGCATGAAAGTGAAAAGTGAAAGTGAAGTCGCTCAGTCATGTCCGAACTTCAGCGACCCCATGGACTCAGAGCCACTTAAAATATCTGTCAAAATCGCAGAAAGTTACAACTCATTTTTATTTATTATTTTTTATTCAAAATTATTTGATGATGCTTTCAAGAAAAAAATGTGAGAAAGAGAAGATTCCTTAAATTTAGGAAGTAAAGGGATCCAGTGTTATTAGTTACTCAAGATGAGTTGATTGGCATAATTAGACCTTAACTTTACTGAATTAAATTTTCTGGCATTAGAGAAAAAAAAAAAGAAGATGGAAGATTATGTACCACTGATATTCTGGCAGAAGAAAATATTTAAACTAGTCAACAGAAATTTTTTTCATAAACTAAAGTCAAGCATAAACTTATTGTATGTCATTAAGTAAGAGATGATATGACTTGCAAAAGATGTATATTAATAAATGCTTTCAGAATGGACAGCCCTTAAGATCGATGTTCTTTGAAGCTAGAGGGCATGGTATTACATTGTAAGGGCAATTCTGTGGAACAGTGGAAAACACACTGGACTTGGAATCAAAGATCTGAATCTGAATTTTGTAAAACCTTTATAGAAACTGTTAACATTTTTATCTCTAAAGAATATTGCTTGTTCATTAGTCTTTTTGTGGAAATAAAATAAATTCATATATATGAAAGTGTATATATTTGCCTGGCTTAAACTAGAAGATAAAATTTTTTAAACTTGACCTGGGAGGAAGAGGAAGATATGGGAACATATTCATCTATCAACTGCATATATTTTTCACAGGGCATTTAACTTTATTTTTTGCATTTTACAGGTATAATTTTCTTTCAGAAATATTATTCACATTTTAGAGAAAGAAAAGAGGTTCTTGATCCTGGGATGATCTTGGTGCATAGAGATTCACAGATTTTCCAAAAAAAATTATCAAAAAACAGTAATACCATTTCTCTTGATTGTTCTTCTAAGGATGCGCTATTAGCCTCACCGTCTAAGCCAGGTTTCACAGTGGGCTGAACCCTCTCCGCTCCTGAAATTGGAAACTAGGAGGCTTCATAGCTTGAGGGAGAACAGAGCACAGAGTCCTTCTTGGACCCAAATAGGGGACTGACAATCTTTCAGATTAGCCCACAGCAACAGAAACTGCTGTCCTCCCACTAGCACATTAGGGAGTACTGCTGCTCAAGAAGTAGCTAGAAATTTTTTAAAGACCCTATTGTAAATATATCTATGTATGGCAACAAAATATATTAACTTCTCTAAGGAAAATTAAGTGTCCTTAAAGACATTCAATTCTAGCCTCTCAAAGGACTGATTTTCAACTTAAATGTTTAATGCTGCTGCTACTGCTAAGTCGCTTCAGTCGTGTCCGACTCTGTGCGACCCCAGAGACGGCAGCCCACTAGGTNATTAAGTGTCCTTAAAGACATTCAATTCTAGCCTCTCAAAGGACTGATTTTCAACTTAAATGTTTAATGCTGCTGCTACTGCTAAGTCGCTTCAGTCGTGTCCGACTCTGTGCGACCCCAGAGACGGCAGCCCACTAGGTGCCCCCATCCCTGGAATTCTCCAGGCAAGAACACTAGAGTGGGTTGCCATTTCCTTCTCCATAAATGTTTAATAAATGAATATTAAAAAAGAATTGAAATTATTGAGAACCAAAATGCTTGAGAGAATTTAGTTTCTCAAAATACAGGGGAAAAACACAAAGGTATGCAAACCATCAGGGAATATGGAAAAGACTTGGAAGACAGATTTAATAAACAGAGCATAGACTTAACAGGAATTCCAGAAAAGATAAATGAGTATATGGAAGAAAGGCTATAATTTAAAGAAGAAGAGAAGGAAGAGGAGTGAGAAGAAATTTCAACTGAGCTAAAGAATTCCTTGAATCAATAGATTAGAAGGGCTTACTGAGATCCAGGAAGGAAGGATTAAAAAAAAATAATAATCACATGTACCTAGGGATATCCTGGTAAAATTTTTGAATTCTAAAACGAAGAAGAAAATATATACGTTTCCAATAACAATGAAAACTCTTCAAAAGAAAGAACAATTTTGTATCAGGCTTCTCAGTAGCAGCAATAAAAGCTAGAAACAGTGGGGAAAAAACCTTAGGACTGATGAGAAGAGATGACTCCAGCCTAGGAATCTCTGAGAATGATATTCTCCACTGCTGCTGCTGTTGCTAAGTCGCTTCAGTCGTGTCCAACTCTGTGCGACCCCATAGATGGCAGCCCACCAGACTCCTCTGTCCCTGGGATTCTCCAGGCAAGAATACTGGAGTGGGTTGCCATTTCCTTCTCTAATTCTCCACTAGTTATGAAAAATTTGAGGATATAGAAATTCTAAGAATATGGCACGCTACCACCCTGTCAGAGAAAAATCACTCAAGAATAGACATAAATGGATCCAAACCGAAACTTCACGATAGGAGATGTGTAACAGGAAAGGCATTTGTTTTGAGCAACTAGTTCTGCACTTGTACAGTTAAATCTAAATAGTTAACAATAGAATGACTGGAGACACACAAAAGGAATACTAGATAATGATAATTAAAAAGAAGGAACACCCTGCGATCGGGAAATCCCTAAGAGGTTGGGTGGCCCAGAGGACCTCAACGATGTGTGATGAGGAGAATAATAGCCTCCCAAAGATGTTCATGTTCTGATCCCCATGAATGTGCTATGTTTCATGGCAATGGGGACTTTGCAAATGTGATTAAGTGATGAACTTTGAGATAGGAAAATTGTTCTAGATTGTCAATCTAAGCATATGAGTCATTTCCATAGAAACTTTCCAAGATATGGACAATGGAAAGTTTTACTATAGATGAATCAAAAATATGCCACATCACTGACATTCAAAAAGGAGTAAAGGTCCATAAGCCAAGGAATTTGGGAGTCTTCTAGAAATTGGAAAAAGTACGTATCCTTTCCAAGAAGTGAAGTGAAGTGAAATCACCCAGTCGTGACCTCATGGACTGTAATCTACCAGGCTCCACCGTCCATGGGATTTTCCAAGCAAGAATACTGGAGTGGGTTGTCATTTTCTTCTCCAGGAGATCTTCCCGACCCAGGGATTGAACCTGGGTCTCCTGCATTATAGGCAGACGCTTTACTGTCTGAGCCACCAGTCTCAAGAAAGAAACACAGTCCTGCTGATACCTTGCTTTTAACCCTTTGAAATCCATGTTAGACTTCTAACCAATAGAACTGTCAGATAATAATTATGTGCTGATTTAAGTTACCAGGTTTGTGGCAATTTGTTATAGCAGCAATAAGAAACCAAAACATGGTAGTGTCCACTCAAGTCAGCTGCACTTAAAAGAAGACCACACTGTTACTGATAGCACTATATGGGACTAGCCCGATAAATTCTATTAGAAACAGGAATGGGGACTTCCCTGGTGGTCCAGTGCCTAAGAATGTGCCTTGCAATGCAGGGGACATGAGTCCAATCCCTGGTTGGGGAACTAAGATCCCACATGCTGCTGAGCACTACGCCTGTGCACCACAACTGTTGGGCCTGCGTACTGCTGCTGCTGCTGCTACTAAGTCGCTTCAGTCGTGTCCGACTCTGTGCGATCCCAGAGATGGCAGCCCACCAGGCTCCCTCATCCCTGGGATTCTCCAGGCAAGAACACTGGGCCTGCATACTATCATTGGAGAATTTGTGCACCACAATGAAATATCCATATGATGCAACTAAGATCTGACACAGCCAAATTAATTCATTAGCTAATAAAATAAAAAATAAAGACAAGAATGGTCACTTTGGTTAAAAAAAATACACTTAGGCATTGTTACTTATAGGAAATACCCTTAAAACAAAGTAATATCATATTGAAAATGAAAGGATTCTAATACAGTTACAGTGGCAATATCAGTATCAGGTAAGAGAGAATTTAAGGCTAAAAGTTCTAAAGAGCAAAGATATTGCAAAATATTAAAGTGCTACTTAGGAAGACAACAAGGCACCATGTACGACACCTAGCAGCTCTTTGCAGAGTCCCTTTGTCTTGTCGCTTTGGCAAAGCTGTATTTTAACCTTTATGCCGGGTGACCCTGTGCTTAACTAACCTCTGAACAAAGCACACCTTTCAAATCGTTTGATCACATGATGACTCACTTAACCTGTTGATTCTTTTCTCACGTTAAAGAGCAAAAATAAAAAATAAGTAATTAATGAATGACTAGATCACTTCCAGCGCACTAAGCGCGGGTGGCTGCGAGAGCCGGGCCGGCGCACTCAGCGTGGGCGAGAGGAGTTACCCCTCGTCCGAGGTCAGGGGCAGCAACCTAGAGTGCCAGGCTGCGACTTGGTGTGCTGCGATTCATGGGGTCGCAGAGAGTCGGACACGACTGAGCGACTGAAATGAACTGAACTGAGATCACTTCCCCAACTTCCTCTTCAGTAATCTTGTGAGCAGATAGTGTGAGCAGATAGCATCTAAAAAAAGATCACATGGAGTTAAGAAGCCTGCACGCACTGGGAGATAGTAAAGAATCTGACCTCTTACCTCAAGAATTAACTGAGATCATTTTCCTTTTTTCCCTTTAAAATCTTTCATGGCTAAGTGCAGTCTTCAGAGTTGTTCCAGGAAACAAGTTCAAAAAAAAGAAAAGCAACCTTTTCCTTTTCTACACTTGTCTCTAGAGTATTTGTTTTTGAACAGTGAGCAGTGCAACCTGAGTTTTGTAACTGTTTTACAAACATATATTTTTAAAACCCTTATTGGAAATGCAAAAAAAAATTATTTTAAAATATAGTCATAATATTTAAAAATGTAGTCTTAATATTTGTTTAAACTTTTTGGACTTTAAAGGAAATTAGAGAGCTTTCTATTTTTTCCCCTAAATCTTATAATAGCTTAGGAAAAATATTGCTTTCTTTAAGAAAGAACTCCAGTTTGAATAACCTCTTGTCTCTGGTAAATTTTTAATGGTACCTCTTTAATGATTCCCCCAAATCTTCCAGAGCAATTGATCATTTACTTTACTCTTTTAAGGAATTAACTTTGAAAATCTGTATTTTACCAGGATGCTGTCCTGGGCTTAGTTGCTTAGTCCCATCCAACTCTTTGCAACTCCATAGACTGTAACCCACCAGGTTCCTCTGTCCATGGCGATTCTCCAGGCAAAAATACTGGAGTGGGTTGCCATGCCCTCCTCCAGGGGATCTTCCCAATCCAGGGTTCAAACCCAGGTGTCCACACTGCAGGTGGAGTCTTCACAGACTGAGCCACCGGGGAAGCCCAAGGAATTGAACCAGGCTCTCCTGCATTGCAGGAGGATGACTTCACCAGGGTAGTTTTCTATAACGGTTATCTGAGTTTTTCTTAGTCCCTGATCGTTTTTTGAAACTCTCTCTTATTGTCAGTTCTCCATGATTGGTCTTTACTCTAAATTTTCAGTTCCACCTTGCATTAATCTGCTGCAAATTACCAATCCCTTCCACATCATCCTTTTCTTCGAATGTTCTCTTGGCCTTCATGCTCTGACTGAATTTAGGTTTCCTCTTAAATCACTTCCCTTGAAGCCCTTTCAGACAAGAGAAATGCTGTCTCCTTCTTACTCTTTCCTATTATTTCTAGACCATTTCCCCTTCTTCTGTACATTTGTAGAAATCCCAGGTGATATGCTGCAATTTTTTTTTTTTTT
>SJYX01004756.1:0-63924 GCA_006410675.1 Oreotragus oreotragus
TCTTTTGTAAAAGAGCCCTAGTGAGACATTGTTTAAAACATTCTACCACAGTATGCCAATTCTTTCAAGGAAAAAAAACAACAACGACAAAACAAAACTTGAAAATATGGGCTCTTTTTACAGTAATGTACCAGATTTGTGAATCTACTTAAAATGCTATTAAGGAAGAAAAAGCTTTGCTTTTGTGATTTAAGAACTCATGATGACTTGATAGACCTAGCCATTTGATCTCGCTGATAGAAACTTCCACCACTTTCTAAAATTATTTTAATAACCTTTAAATAGACCAAAGGATCCCCATTCCTTTTCATAACTCCTCTAACTCAGCATAAATTCTAAATGTGAGTTCTACTTTATAGTTAGGTCTACCTGACCCTCACATGAATATGAAAGTCTTCTTAATCTTATTCCTTGCTGTTATCTTAATCCTTTCCCTCCATCTTATTCACATTCCATTGCCCTAATTCAGATTCTCTATCTTGATTTTAAATAAGTTTGCAAGCATGTGACCCTGAGCTGAAAAGAGTTTATGGATATATTTGGTGTGGAGATTATAGTTATTTCAATAATTGTGAGTGCCTTCAGTTATGTAATATGCTCTCTGCTGCACAACAGACCTTTACACCAACCCAAGGAGCTCATGTAGTTCACCTTCTAGTCTCTTAGACACTTGTTATCTATGACTGAATTTCTAAAACCTCCAAACTGTTTCTTCAAACCTTTCTTTTCTCCATGATAAGTTTGATTATTCCATAAAATTATTTTCCATATATAATTCTACTTTTCTAATCTAAGTGGCTTCAAATGATTGCTGTTCTTTAGTTGCTAAGCCTTGTGCTACTCTTTTGTGACCCCATGAACTGTAGCCCACCAGGCTCCTCTGTCCATGGGATTTCCCAGGCAAGAATGCTAGAGTGGTTTGCCATTTCATTCTCTAGGGGATCTTCCCAACCCAGGGATCAAACCTGCATCTCCTGCATTGGCAGGCAGATTCTTTACCACTGAGCCTCTGATTACTAATGTCAAAAAACAAAAATTCAGCCTAATAAATTTTAATATATAATTGGTTTTATTTAGCAAGTCATAAATCAGGTAGCTTCCCATCTACCAAGTAAAGAGAAGTTGTACATAATAGGAGACTTTTATAGGCAGAAGGAGAAAAGACTGGATTGTTTCAGGTTCAGGTAAGCTACCTAGGGGGATGAAAAGGGACTATGTATTAGATTACCTCATTGGCACTGTCAACAAAAATTTAAGCAGCCTCAGCCTATCTAAGAAAGAATTGGAAATTTTTATTTGAGCCAAATTTAAGTATTATAACCTAAGAAGAGCATCTCAGCTCAGAGAACTGTTCCCTCATTAGAAGTCAAAACACAGTTTATATATGTTTCTTGAGACAGAGGGCTGTACATCAAATGGTATATTCTTGACAGTTTATATAATCAGATTTTAGCACCTTCATGGTGAATCATATGACCCTAAACAAGATCAAGGAGAAATGCTGTCTTTTAAGGAGTTGTCTTGTGGCTGCCTTTATGGATGATCAGGTGTTCCTGCCAATGGGACAGGTTTAATCAACACATAACATAGAGACACAATTCACTGTGTGGGGAAAGGGGAGGCTAAGGGCAGATAAGAAATTTTATTTTTAAATTTTTATAGTACTGTCAGAAAATATTAATTTTATTTCAGTGTGTTGACAAGAAAATTCCAGACTGACTAGCTAAAACCACACTCCTGAAGGAGGCTGTAACTACGATTAGGTTAGGTTTTGTGCTTTGGTTTACTTTTCTGAGCTTAACACAGTGACTCCATCTGGGGTAGGTCATTTCTTTTTTTTAAGTAAAGTATCAGTAGCACAGAATTCCAGGTTCTCTAGCATTATAATCTAATGTATCCCTTATCTTCTACAACATGCTGTCACTCATCTTTTGTTATATTAATATTTAAACACTCAGCAGTTTCTTAATACTCAGGGCAAGTTATTGAACTTGTAGGTAAAATTATTCCACTATAATAAGTGGAACAATAATACCAAGTTCCTAGGGTGGTGAGTGATAAGTGAGGTACCTGATGTAACAAAACTCTGTCCATGTTTACCCATGATATACTAACAGTAAGAGTACTCATGGGTATGATTAAAGTAGAAGAACGACAATTTTATTCCTTTATCCGTCCTTCCTGTACCATGTAGCAGTTCTTTCCCTGCTCCTGGATTACATCTTTAGAATGTCCCATAATCTTTCCAGCCATTTTCAAATGGTAAGTCAACTTTTAGTAATAAAGTGCTTTCACATTAGTAATTAAAATGTCCACTGTCGAGTGACACTTAATTTACATGGAAAGGTTCTGTGTTTCCAGAGCTTGAGCCAGTTCCCGTCTGAGACCTTGCGGTGGGGATTTGGGTGAGGTCAGTCCCTGCTTTCCATCTTGTGCATCTTCCTCTGTACCTCTAGCTGATAAGTGTAGTTTCTGAACTTGCCAGGGTAAACCTGTGCAAAGGGAAAAGGGGAATCTAGGCAGAAATGTTTACTAGTCTCTGTAGTAAAAGACTGACTTTTCAGTTTCTCACATTTGTGTTATTTTTAGTCAATTATCAGCCAATTATTAATGTGAGGTCAACTAGCTAAATTCATCAGTTATCAGGGGAGTACAAATTGAAATCATGAAATATACAACCAGATTGGCTAAAATTTAATATACAGAAAGTTGAAGATATATTTGTATCTTCAATTCAAATATACAAGATTTCTTTTTGAATATTCTTAAATATACAAATATTCAAGATTACAATTCAATCTGTAACCTTCAATTACAAATATAGCAGAATATATTTGTAAATAGCAGGTACATATATGTCAGTTCAGTTCAGTTCAGTCGCTCAGTCGTGTCCGACTCTTTTTGCGACCCCATGAATTGCAGCACGCCAGGCCTCCCTGTCCATCACCAACTGCCAGAGTTCACTCAGACGCGCGTCCATCGAGTCAGTGATGCCATCCAGCCATCTCATCCTCAGTCGTCCCCTTCTTCTCCTGCCCCCAATCCCTTCCAGCATCAAAGTCTTTTCCAATGAGTCAACTCTTCACAAGAGGTGGCCAAAGTACTGGAGTTTCAGCTTTAGCATCATTCCTTCCAAAGAAATCCCAGGGTAGATTATATTATTAGAAATTTAACATGAATATGGCAGAAATAAGAAAAAAACTCAGCACTGGGTGGTAATGAGGGCCGACTTTAAATATCTTTATGGTTTGGCCTAGATGAAAACAACAGTGAAAAATCAGAGGGGCAAAACTCTCTCTTTCAGGATCATCTCCTGGGACAGTTCTTCTTATGATGCTACAGGGCCTGATATTAATTGCTATGTTGGGAGAACTGTTTCCATGGAACTTTTCCATATTTGGTGTTCTGTATCCTTTCCAGTCTCTCCTGACTTGCTGACCTTCAGGAAGCTTCATCTTAAATAACAGTCCCTAAAACTAGTACATGGGCCTTCAGAGCTCATTTCAAGGTAATAATAATTTGAATCCTATGACTTAAAGTTCTTTTTCACAATGAGAGTATCGGTATTCAAAAAAAAAAAAAAGGGAAATCTGGAAATGTTCCTCTTTTAACTTATTTACATTTTCTGATGCCTTGCTTTTATATCTACATCATGCTTATGACTCTTAACTTTTAATGGCAAATTGAGATTCTATTTTAAAGTGAAGTTCATCCAGGTGTGAAGATCATATGGTACATGAGTGATGATAAATTTTGCATCATAGTGGAATAGAATCCTACTAGAAACCTAAAGTAAACATACTGTTATAACTTTCTGTATAAATAAGGAGCAAGTTCATAACTGTGAATTGATCTTTCATGGTATTTCTGTTGAGGTATTGCATATATGTGTGGGGGAATGTGGCAGGAGTTAAAAGACAGGAGAAATTCTCATTTGAGAGGATAAGGTAGCAACCTGCAGTCTGAATTAAAGAAAATCAAACAAGAGACCTGGGTTTGGCTTTTTGTTACTCCTTTGATAGCAAAAATGAGTTCTCTTTAGGGGACTAAATAATTGGGAATTGACTATGAATAATAGAATCAAAGGAATTATGCACGTATGCATATATTTGTATTTTTGTGCATGGATATGAAGACATATAATTGTGAGAGTGTTTTTATAAGAAAACTATGTCTGTGTAATATAAACTGGTTTGTTCCTTAGAGGTCCTTTTGTAAGCTCATTTTCCTGTTATTTACTTTTGCTATTTTGAGTGATCACTCAGTGACATCATGCTGCTGTTGGATGTCTAGATCCCACACCGGAGTTTCCCTTAACTTCTTTCCTTTTCACTGGGTTCTACTAAGTATCATTTTTATGTGATAAGTTAAATCAATACATCTTATATATAAGAGTATATTTTAAATCCATGATTAATTTTCCCAACAAGTAATAAAACAGTTTTAGGATATGCAATTATTAAGGAAGAATTTTGAAATCTGAGTGATTTTTCACTCATGACATGTAAAAGTACTTGTTTGTCTTAAACAGGAAATAGAGTTACGGTCTTTGGGAAATAAGGTTTGTATCAGTGAATGTACTTTAAACATTTGCATTTATAGCTGTTTGGACTTTTTAAAAGTCCATTACAAATCCTGGTCTTTTAATCTTCCTGAAGATAAAAATTCAATGTGGATTTGAAGTGCATTGAAGGAGAAGCAGCCTTTTTCATCCCACCAAAGATGCTTCTTTTCCTGATCCTCATTCCTTTCATCAGATTCAACCACCTCTTCTTTCAACACACAAGACAGAAAAGCTGACTCCCTTCCTCAACACCACACACCAAAGAAGGCAGGGAGGTTTGCTCTGAATATGTTCATGAATTTACATCACTAATAAGTGGTAGGATAAATGAGTTGACTAATCCTTAAAGGAAATAGATTTTTGAAATCATGTGTGCATAATGATTAAATATTTAGATATAAATGTTAATATTATTCCTTTCAATAGCCAAATGTTTGCCATTTTATAAGAAAAAATAATCTCTATAATCTCCAGAAGTAGGCTGTTATTTATATAAATGAAACTCCTGGGGGAAAGACGCCCAACTCAAAATTACAGTTGAAAAATTGAAATATTATTTACACATATTATACATCAGCATTACTGAGTTTTCCCCATTTAATTGAATGATTTTTCATAAGCTATAGATTAATCATATGCATTTTATTCTTCTGCTATTCTTTATTTTTTGTGATAAATTTTATCTCACCTTCTAATAGTTCATGTAAAAAAATAAATAAATACAAAAAAAGGAATACTAAAAAATAAAAAAAATAAAAATAAAAAAATAAAATAAAATGAGCCATCATGTACCTCTCTTTGTAGTCTGGGCTTTATTGTCATTTGCTGCAGCTTCTGAAGGACATTGCCAAAATTTATGCTATGGGGCACAGTAATTTCTCTCAGAGTCAGTGTTTCAAAGAGAAATTTTAAAAGGTCGATCTTGGCTTCCCTGGTGGCTCCACTGGTAAAGAATCTGCCTGCAATGTAGGAGGTGCAGGTTAGATCCCTGGGTCAGGAAGGAGGAAATGGCAACCTACTCCAGTATTCTTGCCTAGAGATACCCATGGACAGAGGAGCCTGACATGCTTACAGTCCAAGCAGGTGCAAGAGGCAGACACAACTTAGCAACCAAACCACCACCACCACCACATTGTGACCAGAGGCCAATACATTATCCTCTCTCTAAATTCTTACAATGTTTTCCTCCTTTTTGTGAACAGGGTGATGGGTGTGAACAGTAGCAGTATCAAAGGAGACTTTGTCCTGGTGGGCTTCTCTGATCAGCCCAACCTAGAAAAGATACTCTTTGTGGTTGTTTTGGTATCGTATCTCCTGACTCTAGTGGGAAATACAGTCATTCTTCTGATCTCCTCTACAGACTCTAAACTCAGAACACCCATGTACTTTTTCCTTACTCACCTCTCCCTAGTTGATATCTGCTTTACTACGAGTATTGTCCCCCAGCTGCTGTGGAACTTACGAGGACCAGCCAAAACCATAACAGCCCTGGGCTGTGCTGTCCAGCTCTACGTCTCTCTGGCTCTGGGCTCCACTGAGTGCGTTCTACTGGCAGTAATGGCTTTTGATCGTTATGCTGCGGTGTGCAAACCTCTCCAATATGCAGCTGTAATGAACCGACGGCTGTGCCAGGCTCTAGCAGGGCTTGCGTGGCTGAGTGGAGTAGGAAACACGCTCACCCAGAGCACTGTCACCCTCTGGCTGCCTCGCTGTGGACACCGGTGGCTCCATCATTTCTTCTGTGAGGTACCCTCAATGATTAAACTTGCATGTGTGGACATCCATGGCAATGAGGTCCAGTTATTCATTGCTTCATTGGTCTTGCTCCTCTTGCCCTTAGCACTGATATTGATGTCCTATGGACATATAGTCAAGGCAGTTATTAGGATCAAGTCAGTCCAGGCCTGGCGCAAAGCCCTGGGGACATGTGGATCCCACTTGATGGTAGTATTCCTCTTCTATGGGACCATTACAGCTGTTTACATCCAGCCCAACAGTTCTTATGCCCATACGTATGGGAAATTCATCTCCCTCTTCTACACAGTAGTGACTCCAGCCCTCAATCCTCTCATCTATACACTGAGGAATAAAGATGTGAAAGGAGCACTGGGAAGACTTTTTCACAGAGCCAGAGACCTAGGTTCATAAAAAAATGAAGCTGAGCACGTAGTCGATTTTAAGATGGCAAAATGAAGCTGAAGGGCATCTTGTACGTTCTTTCTCTAAAGAAACACTAACCTATAAGGAACACACACAATCATCACAGTCTGCTGCTCGGCCTCAGAATCATCTGTCCTCACAACCTCTTTCCCAGGCTTCTTTTGGACCCTTTGAAGCTGCTATCTCCACACAACCTTTAATCGTTCATTATTCACGTAATTTCTGTTTCTTGATCTCCCTTCCTGCTTTTCTTCAATCTTCCTTCCCTTTTCCCACTGTTCATTCAATTTTTCCAATTGTTCTCTCCTGTATTACCCCTTGCCTCCCATTCCCTCCTTTTCGTTGCTTCCTTCCTTTCCCCCTTTTTAGTCTTTCATTTTCCATTTTTATGAGGTGCTTAACAACCACTTCCCTGGCTGCTTCTACACTATATCCCTTCCCAACAGTATTCTAACAATTCCTGGAATCAGCTCTGTCTAAAAGCAATTTCCCATTTATCACAATAAAGAGCTTTCATTTGCTGTGTGGTGTCCAGTGCAGAGAATAGACTCTAAATATGTGGATTTTAACTCCACAACTTCCTTTCTGAGCTTGTGCAAGTTTTATTAAAGCTTTTTTGTATCATATTTACTTAGGAGTAAAAAATGAATGAAACATCATTATTATGTTTATTAAAAGATTCAAAAAGCAATGTAGTGTAAGTTTAAGAGGCTTTTCTTTGTTCATTTTGTAATGCAAGTGCCTGACTTAAGCTTTGATTATGGAGGCATCCATTTCAAATGTTCTTAAAAAGAACCATTGCTAATCACATGAATAGATAAAGAGCCAGGCTGCTCCCAATCCCATACTCTTAGACTCTTGGTTCAGAGATCTTGGTTGATTTTGGGTAACTGACAATTTGGGCCACTTGTTTTCACTTCCTGCTCTTTTAATTCCCTCTCTTATGTTTTCACCAATGAAGAGGGAACTGAGAAACTCAAAGCCATCACCTTCAGCCTCATTGAAAGCAGAATCCTAGACCTGCTTTCTCTCTATCCAAGACCAGACTTGCCATGTATACTCTTGAACTTGTTAGTAATGAACCTTGTTCTGTTTTTAAGTTTCTCAGTGGTTATTGTTGAGGGCATCTTACAATCAGAATAAGAACCACAAAGGGCTAATCCAGCCACAACACTGTTTACCCATAGGCTGAGACCAGCACAAAACAATAAGTAAAGCATATGCAAAAAATGATCAATAAAGAGCAATTAACATCTTTTCAATCTTCTGATTTTCTGATCATAATATTCCCTTTATTTTAGTCTATATATGCTTACTGCTTACAGTTATGTTCAATTTACATAGTCAAGTGAGTGTATTTGCCTTGGTTTTAGTCTCATAACAACAAAGATTTGGAGTGACGGACATTAAAGCCCCCTCAGCATGTCACAGACCCTGTTATAGCTCTCAGGTCTCGAATGGACCATGTTACAGCTCTTAGACAAATCAGTGTTATAGAGTGTTACAGCTCTATTTTATTTAGAAGATAGCTGGAAAATCCATCTTCGAGGCGTGAGGGCATGTCGATCCAAAGACTCAAAGAGAAGAGGGCCCTAGCACGTGGGAGAGAGAGAGAGAGCCTTTTGGCTCCTCTTTCATATGTTTTTTTCTTCCCTCTAGGCCTGCCCTATGCAAATTGGGCTAGCCAGGAGTGCTGTTTTACCTGAAGTCACCACTCCGGTCCTCGGACCTTCCTTTGAGCTTCCTTTGTTCTATCTTCAAGGGCTTTTCTCTTCCTTGTCTTTTACCCACCGCCATTTTGGACTCCTTTTCCCTAGTCTAACTACTAACCCTTACCGCAGAAAGTGAACAGGAAATAAAAAGCCTCTTGATGAAAGTAAAAGAGGAGAGTGAAAAAGTTGGCTTAAAGCTCAACATTCAGAAAATGAAGATCATGGCATCTGGTCCCATCACTCCATGGGAAATAGATGGAGAAACAGTGGAAACAATGTCAGACTTTATTTTTGGGGGCTCCAAAATCACTGCAGATGGTGATTGCAGCCATGAAATTAAAAGATGCTTACTCCTGGGAAGAAAAGTTATGACCAACCTAGATAACATATTCAAAAGCAGAGACATTACTATACCGACTAAGGTCCGTCTAGTCAAGGTTATGGTTTTTCCAGTGGTCATGTATGGATGTGAGAGTTGGACTGTGAAGAAGGCTGAGCGCCGAAGATTTGATGCTTTTGAACTGTGGTGTTGGAGAAGACTCTTGAGAGTCCCTTGGACTGTAAGGAGATCCAACCATTCCATTCTGAAGGAGGTCAACTCTGGGATTTCTTTGGAAGGAATGATGCTAAAGCTGAAACTCCAGTACTTTGGCCACGTCATGCGAACAGTTGACTCATTGGAAAAGACTCTGATGCTGGGAGGGAGTGGAGGCAGGAGGAGAAGGGGATGAGATGGCTGGATGGCATCACTGACTCGATGGATGTGAGTCTGAATGAACTCTGGGAATTGGTGATGGACAGGGAGGCCTGGCGTGCTGTGATTCATGGGGTCGCAACAAGTCGGACACGACTGAGTGACTGAACTGAACTGAACTGAACAGTTACTCATTTATATCTGGATGGAAAAATAATCACCTGAGGAGACCTATTCTGAGAGACTGTTTCCCAGGCCTGAAGTCCTCAGAAAGTCTGCCAAATAAAACAGAATTCTAAAGAATGAAAGAGAGAGAGAAAGAAAGAAGATGAAAAATAGTCACCTGAAAATGTGGCAAAAATAAGTTAGTCTATTTTTTTTTGTCTTCATAAAATGAAAAAACATGTTTATTTTCTCCACTCAAAAAGTGTGACACATTTGCTTCCAATGATTACAACAGAGCCTATGCTGTTATTTCCGAAAGAACAAGTATAGGAATGTGGTAGTAAAGAATATTTGAACTCAGAGATCAGACTCTATGTCCTGTCTCCATCATTTATTTCCCAGCTGCATAACTCCATGTAAATCACTAAGCATTTCTAACCCTCATTTTCTCCATTTCTAAACTGAGGACAGCCTTAGAAGGCATATAGTAAGAATTTGGTCAATGTTAGTTATCATTAATAAACTTTGTTGATCTTGGTGATAAGCATGGTGTCAGACTGAGTGGCCTTGATAGTAAATATATGTTTTCAGGCATAAATTTTGTGGGCTGTCACAACTCACAATTCTACTAGTTTCAGTTATGAAAATCAAATGAGTTCTGCTTTTGACATCTAATCAAATATGTTGGTAAGTTGTTTAATTCAAACATGCTTTTTTTTTTTTTCCCCATAGACAAGCCAATAGCAGTTAGTCTCATTTCAGTTCAGTCTCTCAGTCATGTCCGACTCTTTGTGCCCCCATTAAGTGCAGCACGCCAGGCCTCCCTGTCCATCATCAGCTCCTGGAGTTCACTCAAACTCACATCCATCGAGTCAGTGATGCCATCCAGCCATCTCATCCTCTGTCATCCCCTTCTCCTCCTGCCCCCACTCCCTCCCAACATCAGAGTCTTTTCCAATGAGTCAACTCTTTGCATGAGGTGGCCAAAGTACTGGAGTTTCAGCTTTAGCATCATTCCTGCCAAAGAACACCCAGGGCTGATCCCCTTCAGAATGGACTGGCTGGATCTCTTTGCAGTCCAAGGGACTCTCAAGAGTCTTCTCCAACACCACAGTTCAGAAGCATCAGTTCTTCAGTGCTCAGCTTTCTTCACAGTTCAACTCTCACATCTATACATGACCACTGTGATCTAATAATTGTGACTCAAGTATAATATCTAAGTCTTGCTTTGATTTTGGTGGTTTTCTATTGCCAGAGCCGAGGGGAAAATGTGTTCCTCATGTAAACTCTGAACAAAGATATCTCTATTCCTAGTCCACTCCATATTTGCTTATAGTTCACCTCCCAACCTCCAGACTGAATTCATCTACTGTAATAGTAACAGATGAAGTCTTGATTGGCAAGGTTCTCCTGAAAAGCTGTACCAGCAGGATCCATTAATCACCTGTAGAATCACCCATATTTTTCTCTTAGTTTTTATAACTATAAGCTGTCTCTTTCTCCCTCTTATCCTCACAGTCAACCTTTTTGATTTTCACAGTTACTTCATTTCTCACATTAAACCTAAATCAATAAGAAATTTATACTAAAGAAAATGAACCTGTGATCTCTACCATTTAAGAACTCTCCTTAAGATGAAAATGTGCACTAAGAACTGACAAACCGAGTCATAAATCAACATATAAGTTTATCCCTAATTTACTCAATCAGTAAGAACTTATGCACCATTGTATGTTTATCACTGTGTAGAATTAGAATATCCTAGCATTATTGAACAATAAAATATAATATTCCTATAAAATATATTTCATGATTTATGAAATGATTAAAATTAATTGAAGATCATTATAGATGCAAAATAAAACAAAAGGGCAAGTATATTGAATATCTATGTGTTTAAGAAATTCATACTAAAGGATAAATCTATTGTAATTACTTCATAAATCATGATATTTACTTTATAGGGGATTCCTGAGGTTCCCTGGTAACTCAGATGGTAAAGAATCTGCCCACAATGCAAGAGACTTGGTTCAGTCCCTGGGCTGAAAAGATCCTCTGGAGAAGGAAATGGCAGCCCACTCCAGTATTTTTGCCTGGGAAATACCATAGAGGGGAGCCTGATGGGCTACAGTCACAAAGAGTCAAACATGACTGAGCAACTATCACTTTCACTGTTTACTATGTAGTACATTGAAGAAAGAGATAAAACTGCAAATACACGTGGAATCAAGAAAGTTGCCTTCCAGGAAAGAATATCCTGAATCTGGTAAGTGTTAGAGGGCATAACCTTTGAAGGATGAAAATCACATCATTGGCTTCCAATGACATACATCAAGAATAAAAATATGGCACCTTACATTTTATAATTCTATAAATCTTTGCTGAATAAAAAGTTAAGGTGCATTTTTCCAAGCTTAACTTATATTTTCTATTATTTTATCCTCATAGTCAGCTATCTAAATAGATTTTTTGAAAAATGGTTCTGATTAAACATAGTAAACTTAGCAAAAATATTTATTCCCATTCCTTTCTAAAAACCATAAAAATTGTATGAATCTGTAAGAACAAATCAAACTGGAGCCAACCTATGAGCAGAGAAGAGATCTATAAACATTAGGGAGATGGGGAGTAGGTGCTTGTGTGCTCAGACACTTCAGTCATGTCCAACTCTTTGAGACACCATGGACTGTAGCCCACCAGGCTCCTCTGTCTGTGGGAATTCTTCAGATAAAAATACTGGAGTGGGATGCCTGATTCTCCTCCAAGACTGATCCTGACCCAGGGATCGAACTTGAGTCTCTTTTTTAATCTTCTGCAGTGGCAGGTGGATCCGTTACCACTAGCGGTGGAAGACAGTAGGTGATTTATAGAGAAAAGTATGACATTTGACTGCTTTTAAAAGATTGGGAGGCAGAAATACAACACAGCAGCCAACATTCAATGCCTCAGGAAATCCTATTATCTCCAACTTCAAAGATATCCAGAATTTCACCGCTTCTCTTGCTAAGACCCTGCTCTGAGTCTCCATCATCTCTCAGCTAGATTACTATCTTAGTGTCTGTTTTTCTAATCACTTCCATGCTTCCAGGGAATTCTAAGCACAACAGATATTCTGAAATTCAAGGTCAATCATTCATCTTCTTATTTCTCTTTTTAAAGCCCTAAATATCTAAGCACAGAAAAAGCCCAAACTCTTACAGTGGCATCTCCTGACCTCGTCTCCCAACTCCCTCCTGACTCACTCAGCTCAGCCTGTTTGCCTCCATGTTGTTATTAAAATACACCAGGTAAGGCCTTTGCCATTCTCTGGCTGGGAAGCTTTATACCTGCTTGGCTCACTTCTTCCTCTCCTTCAAGTGTTTAAATCTTGCCTTCTCAAGGAGAGCTTTCCTGATGGCTCCGTTTAATTCTACCATCTATCCATCTCATCCATTGGATGCTCCTCTTCCTACTCTATGGTTTTTTTCACCCAGAGCACTTTTCCTCTTCTGAAATACTCTACAGCATAATTTATTAGGCTTATTTGTTATAATCTTCCTCCTTCCCCTTACATTTTAACTGCAAATAGACAACAGTCTTTGTTGCTTGCTGACGCAGTCTAAGTGCATGGAGTGGTATCTAGCACTCTTAAGCAATGAGTGACTGTGTTTGAAAATGTTGAAATAATTTAGAAATATTCAAGAAACTGCCAGATAAAAAATCTAGAAAAGCTGAATATACTTTCTTGTCATAACAGAAAATGAAGGTTGAGAGGATATGGAATACTAGCTGCTGCTGTTTGTTTTTTTTTAACTATGTAGAAATATTTGACTTCATATTATTTACATATATCTTTGAGAAATCATTGAATAAAAAGTCAAGTCTTATGAAAAATAAAGAGATGCATATAAGGGGAATTTGGTTAAGGTAAGATGTTGGTTTATTTCATTTCAAGCTTTAAAAGTGAATGAAAGTGTTAGTCACTCAGTTGTGTCCAATTCTTTGCAACCTTATGGACTGTAGCCCACCAGGCTCCTCTGTCCACGGGATTCTCCAGGCAAGAATACTGGAGTGGATTGCCGTTCCCTTCTCCAGGACATCTTCCCGATCCAGGGATCGAACCCAGGTCTCCTGCATTGCAGGCTTTAAGCACATTTTTTTTCATAGCTGTCAACATATTCTCTTTACATCCCTCAGGAAACCTCCCATGAAGGACACCATAGTTGTGTAGAGTTGTTTTGTCCTTATTATTGTTAAAAGTTTAAAAAATGTGAAAAACCTGTATTTCTTGAAGACAAGAAATACACATAGTAAGACTATTCATGGGGCAAATAAACTTCTCCTTCACTCCCAACTCCATGATTGCACTCTGCTCTTCCTGATATCTTCTGTATACAAACTAGCACACTTAGGGTATGTGCAAGTGTGTTTTATATATACATTTATGTATACATGTATGCTGAAAAATAAATAGTATCTTGTGTTATCAGTACCCTCCTGTAACTTGTTTTCTCAAATATATATACCTTAGAGACCATTCTAATTCTGTAGCCATAGACTTGCCTCATTAATTTTAGTAAATACATAATATTACTTTGTAAAGACATATTTAACAACTCCAGGGCTAGTAGTCACTTATGATGTTTGTAGCCTTTTGCTAATGCAAATAATGCTTCAGTAAAGATCTTTGCACGTCCATCTCTGCATGCCTATGTGAGAATATCTGTCTGGGTGAATTCTGGAAATGGAAATGCTGTGTCAGTAGATGTACATTTTTGCACATAGTATATAGTCTTAAAATACTCTAAAAAAAAGCTAAAGCAAAATGGCTTTTCAACATGATGTAAAGTATTTTGCTGTATGCAATTTGATAAGCAAAAATTATTACCCATTTAATATAATTTGCATTTTTGTATGTATATGAATAAACCACTTTATCATATATTTGAAAGTCAAGCAAAAGCCTATGTCCTGTACCTTTGCTGTTGTTTCAGTTGGATCATTCTTTTTCATACTGACTTTTTCTTTTAAATAATTGACATATATGTGTTGAGTTTAGCCTTTTTAGTCTTTCACATGGGACTTCCCTGATGGCTCAGACAATAAAGAATCTGCCTGCAGTGTGAGAGACCTGGATTCATCCCTGGGTTGGGAAGATTCACTGGAGAAGGCAATGGCACCGCACTCCAGTATTCTTGCCTGGAGAATTCCATGGACAGAAAAGATGCTTCACAAATATTTTTGGAAGTGTATCACAATTTTTTGTTTCATTTTGTGTATCTTATTTGTCTTTACAGAAATTTTTATGTAACAAATGCTTCAATCATTTTAAGCCCTGAGTTTTAGTGAGTTTTTGAGTGATTGTAGATCTTTTTTATGCTATTATCTTGTTTCTACACTTAAAGTTTTTATTGTTTTGGAGTTAATTTGAAGGTAGAAATTTACGATCTTTTTTTAAAGATTTTAATCAGTTGGCACAATCACATTCTATTAAAAAATTTTCTTGATGACATGAAATTATAATAATATAAAGTTCTACCTTTATTGTAAAATAAACCTTCATGCACATTTGGATTTATTTCTGAAGCTTACTATAAATTCCTCTCAAAAAATTAATTTCATGTCATAATCTGAAACCAAGAAAGTCAGGAGTTGAATAACCAGAATTTTTATGATTAAGAAGTACAAAGTCTGGCTTTTGGAGTTATTTGTCCAAAATTACAGATTTAATATTTATAAACAATCATAGTAGCTATGTGTCCATTACTTTTCCTATTACATATGTATTGTGAAAGAAAGAAAGGAAGACTAATACAGCAGAGACACTGGATAAAAACATGTTGAATTTTAATTTTGACATTCAAACTGGGGAGTCTGGATTAGTATTGCTCAGTAACTTGGAGGAAGAAAACCTAGATCGAATTTAGAAGCACTACTTTTATTCCTGGTTGAGTCCCTTGGACTGCAAGGAGATCAAACCAGTCAATCCTAAGGGAAATTAGTCCTGAATATTCATTGAAAGGACTGATGCTGAAGGTGAATCTCCAATACTTTGGCCACCTGATGCAAAGAACTGACTCATTGGAAATGATCTGGATGTTGGGAAAGATTGAAGGCATGAGAAGGGGACAACAGCGGATGGGATAGTTGGATGGCATTACTGGCTTGATGGACATGAGTTTGAGCAAGCTCCAGGAGTTGGTGATGGACAGGGAAGCCTGGTGTGCTGCAGCCCACAGGATCACAGAGTTGGACATGAATGGGCGACTGAACAGATTCTGATTCAACTTGGCTGTATATTTTGGGCAAGTTATTTTATTCTTCTGAGTTTCCGAATTATCATTAGCTAAACCTGAATTATCAAAATGTATATCCCTAATTTATACAGTGACTATGACTACCAAATAAATATACATTGTATGTTTATTAAATAGCTTTTATAATAAATACAAATTTATACAGTGACTATGACTACCAAATAAATATACATTGTATGTTTATTAAATAGCTTTTATAATAAATACAAATATAGAGTGAGAATGAGGAGCCACTATGGTGGTGAAACATGAAAAGAATCATAATTTAGAAAGATTACTTTTGCAACTATACCTAGTGGTCCTATTTTTCTCAGAATAGTAAGCATATGTAAAGAATGGTTTTACCTATTTAGTATTGCATATTATTAATATGAAAGTGAAAGTGAAGTCACTCTGACCCCATGGACTGTAGTCTACCAGGCTTCTCCATCCATGGGATTGTCCAGGCAAGAGTACTGGAGTGGGCTGCCATTTCCTTCTGCAGGGGATCTTCCCGACCCAGGGATTGAACCCGGGTCTCCCGCATTGTAGGCAGATGCTTTTACCATCTGAGCCACCAGGGAAGTCATTAATATATTGACAAATATTGATGTATTAATATACTATACTATATAAAATATAAATTAATCTATAAAATATAAAATTAAATATAATGTCCATATAACATATACTCTATATTAATGTAATTATCAATGTGTATTAATATAATTATTAATATAAAATGATATCAACAACCACTAAATCTTATTGGAATTGATTTGGTTTCCTCTTAGATGACACTCCATATTGATATGCCCAATGTTTGTGTTTCATTAGAAACATTTTCTTGGTTGTCTTTGAGGCTGTCTTACCTTCTAGTCCCTCTGTTTTTTTTTCTCCTGGACATGTTGGTATCATAAATGCTAATTATGCTGAATCTCAGAGGTTTAAATGGAAGGATGAGCCAAGATAGGAATAGCATGACGTCTCCTGGGATCCTGTGGATCTATGAATTCTATGAATAGCCTTATATTGGAGTTAGCTTCTTGAAGTTGACCCTTCAGTAGGTCAGAGCAGCTGGCTGAAACTCTGCAGAACTGAGAAGAAATGCAAACAGAAAACCAAGGTGCGGGTATTATGGTATTGTTTCAGCCACAAATCACTCTCTCATAACTCCCCCACTGAACAACCGATGAATTACAACTCAACATCAAGTAAGTGCAGAAGGAATTTGGGGAAGTAAAGATAGTAAAAAATCAAAAGTCACCTTGCTTTGTCATTGGTTGCTTTATAAGATGGAGTAAAGGGACCATTCAGCAGTAGAATGCTAAGTGATTTTCTTTTAAATTTAAAAGGTTGATTCCACAGATGCATATATTTTTGTTTGAGAGGAGAATGATGAAAATTAGGAAAACTGTACAGACCTAGGATTCAAAATCTTATTCTGTTCAAATTTTTGCTTCTAAATTTTCTAGGTTTATATACTTGGGTAAGTTCTGTAACTTCTTGCTGTCTGAGTTTCTTCTCTTCTATCATTAAAAAAAATCCTTTTTACTTTAGAAGGTTTTTATGAGAACAAAACAAGCATACATGTGAGGAAGATTGCTATATGAATACCAAAGCAAATATATATGTGTGTGTGTGTATGTATATATATGTGTGTGTGTGTGTGTGTGTGTGTGTGGTTACATATATTTTTATGGAAAATTCGATATATTCTGGTGTTTCTAAATCCTAGGTATACATTATTTTATTATGAGGAAAGCTATGGGAAAATATAAATTTACTATTAGTGTTAGGTACCTTTGGGACTTTATATTTTCATTTAAATATTTTTAGATATGCCTTTTTTATCACTTCTTTAGATTAAAACTGCTATTTGTATTACACAGTTTGTGAACAGCAAGGTATTGATTTTGTGTAGATAGCAATTAAGCTCTGAAGGTCCTACTGTTCAAATAAATCAAAGACTGTTTAAATCTATGACAGTTTAGAACAAAGGAATCTGACAGGCAGAGATTATGGCATTGAGATCACAGCAAAGAGCCTCAGATAATACCTAAAATAAATTAGAGGTGAAATGAATACTTAAATAGTTTTTATTTTGTCATAACATATTATATTCGAATCATGCTTATGAAGTTGTTAAAGAGTATATCAGGATGCAAACATCGATAAAAATGGCCAATGTTCCTCAAGCCATGTTTTAAGATACTTCTTTCTTGCTGCCCTTGCATTCCTTTGCAGGTCCTATTTGTGGAGAAGCACAGATTCTTCTGTCTTCCCAGCTCCATTTTCTCATCCTCTGGGGGGTTCATCAGCATTTCCTTTAACTTCCTATTTAGACAAATTAAGCTCTACTAATCCCATAATTTTCATACACAACCAGAAAGGCAAAAACTCCCCACAGCCTTTTCCAGGCAAATTAACAACTACTGGATTTGGACTCACCCCTGTAATCTTTGCCTCCTATTTTTTTTCTGTTTCTCTCTCCGGTTGCATATTCAGAAGACACATTTGACTGATCATCTGCAATGTGCTGGGCAAAACAGTACGCTCTTTCTGTCTATGTATATCTTTTCTCTCTCATTCCCATTTTTCTTTCTTTTTTCTAAATAATTCTATCGATTCTTTTTTTTTTTTCTTTCTGTCCTTGCCACATGACATGAGAGATCTTAGCTCCCTGACTAGGGATCCAACCCATACCCCCTGCAGTGGAAGCACAGAGTCTTAACCACTGGACCACCAGGAAATTCCCTCTCTCCCTATTTTCTTTCTTCATTTTCCCCCTCTTTACTTATCTGTTGCTATCATTTTATCATCATTTATTTTATCACTATGTTTCTATATGCCTTCAGTGTTTAAGAATGCTGTCATGTATTCTGAAAACCAATAAAACATGCTACATATTTTCCTTTTAAAATTTTTACTCTTCCTGGAGTAAGTATGTGATTTGATTTTACTCATACCAGTCCAAGCTTATCTCATAAACTTAAAGGCATGCTGAATCCATTTAGAGGGATATAAGAGAAAATAATAAAGACTGGGAAAATAGCATGGCAGTAATCTGTGAAAGGTAGAAGAAAATTTTCAGCCTTCTTTAGATTTAAAAATAGTGTCTGAGCGCAGGTAACTACAAAATGAGATCCTGAGTCTTTATTTAGCAAGAAAGCAATTCAGAGAGGGTGAATTCTACAATTGTATCTTTTATGATTCTGATTGGAAATACTCATGTGCTCATTGAGGGGCATCCTTCTATAAAGTAACTCTGCAACATGTGAGTGATTTTTCTTTGATCAAAATGGATGAGGCAAAATTTGGTTCAGAAATTATGTATAAAGATAAAAATGTTTCTCAATGTTGAATCAGGATCCTGTGTTTTATTTCTATAATTCTCTAATCAACCGGCAATGATATCTATGCCATTTCTTTGCAAATAAAATATAATGCCAAGCATAATCATATTTCCAAGACTCTATTCCTAAAGTCTCACTATCATATGATAAAAAATGAGAGAAGAAATGACATTGGATAAGTTCAATTTTAAATGAAGAATGTTATTTTATATATAAGGATAGGATTTACAAGGGGGAGTCTCAAAAGATAATCAACTTGATTTTCCATAGAAGTTCACAGGCACTTGAAAATTTCCAGAAACATTTTTATATAATTTTACCATGTAAGTAGTCCTACTAATATTTCAGCTACTGCTTATATTTCCCTTAATATTATATAGTTTTTTCTTGATCTGATTATCATGCAAGAAGTATGGAATTCAAAGTGGCATTCAAAATCCATTGATTTTGATAAGTAAAATAGATGTATTGATTGATTGATTAGTTGCATCATTTTGGGAATTAGCAGAAAAGCCTTAAAATATTTGCTCTCAGGGTAAAACAGGGCATATTTAAACTCTGCTTTCATTTTGGGGTACAAAATGAAAAAGTAAAGATGAAACGGATTGAGGCCATAAAAGAAAAAAAATAATAAATTTAAGGGTGCTAGCATAATTGGAGAAGGAAATGGCAACCCACTCCAGTGTTCTTGCCTGGAGAATCCCAGGGATGGGGGAGCCTGGTGGGCTGCCGTCTATGAGGTCGCACAGAGTGGACACAACTGACGAGACTTAGAAGCAGCAGAATAAGTTAACATATAGGAAATCCAAAGGGAAGAGGTTCACAGTTGTTGGTTTCAATTGAATTAAAGTTAATTAAAATGGGGTCACAAGGAGTCGGACATGACTGAGTGACTGAACTGAACTGAAAATGTAGTAAATGCTTATTATGTTTAACATACACTCTTGCCTCTATCTCATGCTTACTCTTTAAGAGTATACAATCATTTGGTAAGGAAAATAGGACAGGTACAGAAACAAAAACAAATTACATATATATATATAATTTTTATAAAAGATGGAGTGTACCAAAAAAGAATTGCAAATAAAGTGCTCTAGAGAATTAGAAAAGGAGTGTTAGTCACTCAGTTGTGTCCAGCTCTTTGTGACCCTATGGACTATAGCCCACCAGGCTCCTCTGTCCATGGGATTTTTCAGGCAAGAAACAATGTAGTGAGTTGCCATTTCCTTCTACAGAAGATCTTCCCAAGCCAGGGAAAGAAAAAAAGGAGAGTGGGAAATAATTTGGAACACTTTTGTACTTGAAATGGCCCATACAGGATGGAAAGCAACCATGGTGTCTCATATCAGCATAAACGCCAGCAAGAGAATGAAAAGTTTGGATAAAATGGAATGATTTGAAGCATGATTATAGGAGGCATTGACTCCAAGTTTTCATTTTAATAAGTGTGTTACAATGTGGAGATTAACTGCTGAATTTTGAGTTGAGATGTGTTTGCATGATCAAATTTGAACTAAGGAAAGACTGTTCTATAAACATGTTAAGATGTTTTGAAGATGAGAGAGCCATTGTAAGTGAGGAGACCACTTTGAAAGCTAGAGGCCATGGAACATTGAATTATTTTCTATGTGTCTATTTTAATGTTTCTGGGTAGATACAAGTTTAATGAATAGATCCAAGAGAAAATGTTAAAGAATAGTTGGTCCAGTCTGACAACTTGGATGACACATTGGCAATTATAAATAAAAATGACAATTAAGATCCCAAAAGAACTATGATTTTTATAACCAGATCAAAGAAATCAGAAGTGTGCAATGAATGGATAAGAAGTTCTGTTTTAGAGTTAACAATTCTGAGCTTTGGGCTGTGAAGCAAGCACTTCTCCCTATGATTTCTCACTGTCACTCACCACACCCCCAACACACTATCTAATTCCACAGCTCAATGACACCAATGTGAAAAAAAAAAAAAGAAAACCTGACCAACTAAATTCAATACTCCTACCACGTTAAGAGCACAAGAAGAGCTACTTCTCATTCAACGTCAGGAGGGGCAACCTTGTCCAAAGTAAGGAGCAGCGGCTGTGCTTTGCTGGAATAGCCGGGAAGAGATATCTCACGTCCAAGATAAGAGAAACCCAAGTAAGACAGTAAGTGTTGTGAGAGGGCATCAGAGGGCAGACACACTGAAACCATAATCACAGAAAACTAGCCAGTCTGATCACATGGACCACATCTTTGTCTAACTCAGTGAAACAAAGCCACGCCATGTGGGGCCACCCAAGACGGGTGGGTCATGGTGGAGACGTCTGACAGAATGTGGTCCACTGGAGAAGGGAATGGCAAACCACTTCAGTATTCTTGCCTTGAGAACCCCATGAACAGTATGAAAAGGCAAAATGATAGGATACTGAAAGAGGAACTCCCCAGGTCAGTAGGTGATCTCTACTGGAGATCAGTGGAGAAATAACTCCAGAAAGAATGAAGGGATCGAGCCAAAGCAAAAAGAATACCCAGCTGTGGATGTAACTGGTGATAGAAGCAAGGTCCGATGCTGTAAAGAGCAATATTGCATAGGAACCTGGAATGTCAGGTCCATGAATCAAGGCAAATTTGAAGTGGTCAAACAGGAGATGGCAAGAGTGAACATTGACATTCTAGGAATCAGTGAACTAAAATGGACTGGAATGGGTGAATTTAACTCAAATGACCATTATATCTACTACTGCAGGAAGGAATCCCTTAGAAGAAATGAAGTAGCCATCATGGTCAACAAAAGAGTCCGAAATGCAGTACTTGGATGCAGTCTCAAAAATGACAGAATGATCTCTGTTCGTTTCCAAGGCAAACCATTCAATATCATGGTGATCCAAGCCTATGCCAAACAGTAAGCTGAAGAAGCTGAAGTTGAACAGTTCTATGAAGCCCTACAAGACCTTTTAGAACTAACACCCAAAAAAATGTCCTTTTCATTATTGGGAACTGGAATGCAAAAGTAGGAAGTCAAGAAACACCTGGGATAACAGGCAAATTTGGCCTTGGAGTACAGAATGAAGCAGGGCAAAGGCTAGTAGAGTTCTGCCAAGAGAACACACTGGTCATAGCAAACACCTTCTTCCAACAACACAAGAGAAGACCTGTCTCTTATACACATCTTTGCCTCTATCTCATGCTTACTCTTTAAGAGTATACAATCATCTGGTAAGGAAAATAGGACAGGTACAGAGATGTGTATAAGAGACAGAGTAAGTGCAGAAGGAATTTGGGGAAGTAAAGATAGTAAAAAATCAAAAGTCACCTTGCTTTGTCATTGGTTGCTTTATAAGATGGAGTAAAGGGACCATTCAGCAGTAGAATGCTAAGTGATTTTCTTTTAAATTTAAAAGGTTGATTCCACAGATGCATATATTTTTGTTTGAGAGGAGAATGATGAAAATTAGGAAAACTGTACAGACCTAGGATTCAAAATCTTATTCTGTTCAAATTTTTGCTTCTAAATTTTCTAGGTTTATATACTTGGGTAAGTCCTGTAACTTCTTGCTGTCTGAGTTTCTTCTCTTCTATCATTAAAAAAAATCCTTTTTACTTTAGAAGGTTTTTATGAGAACAAAACAAGCATACATGTGAGGAAGATTGCTATATGAATACCAAAGCAAATATATATGTGTGTGTGTGTATGTATATGTGTGTGTGTGTGTGTGTGTGTGTGTGTGTGGTTACATATATTTTTATGGAAAATTCGATATATTCTGGTGTTTCTAAATCCTAGGTATACATTATTTTATTATGAGGAAAGCTATGGGAAAATATAAATTTACTATTAGTGTTAGGTACCTTTGGGACTTTATATTTTCATTTAAATATTTTTAGATATGCCTTTTTTTATCACTTCTTTAGATTAAAACTGCTATTTGTATTACACAGTTTGTGAACAGCAAGATATTGATTCTGTGTAGATAGCAATTAAGCTCTGAAGGTCCTACTGTTCAAATAAATCAAAGACTGTTTAAATCTATGACAGTTTAGAACAAAGGAATCTGACAGGCAGAGATTATGGCATTGAGATCACAGCAAAGAGCCTCAGATAATACCTAAAATAAATTAGAGGTGAAATGAATACTTAAATAGTTTTTATTTTGTCATAACATATTATATTCGAATCATGCTTATGAAGTTGTTAAAGAGTATATCAGGATGCAAACATCGATAAAAATGGCCAATGTTCCTCAAGCCATGTTTTAAGATACTTCTTTCTTGCTGCCCTTGCATTCCTTTGCAGGTCCTATTTGTGGAGAAGCGCAGATTCTTCTGTCTTCCCAGCTCCATTTTCTCATCCTCTGGGGGGTTCATCAGCATTTCCTTTAACTTCCTATTTAGACAAATTAAGCTCTACTAATCCCATAATTTTCATACACAACCAGAAAGGCAAAAACTCCCCACAGCCTTTTCCAGGCAAATTAACAACTACTGGATTTGGACTCACCCCTGTAATCTTTGCCTCCTATTTTTTTTCTGTTTCTCTCTCCGGTTGCATATTCAGAAGACACATTTGACTGATCATCTGCAATGTGCTGGGCAAAACAGTACGCTCTTTCTGTCTATGTATATCTTTTCTCTCTCATTCCCATTTTTCTTTCTTTTTTCTAAATAATTCTATCGATTCTTTTTTTTTTTTCTTTCTGTCCTTGCCACATGACATGAGAGATCTTAGCTCCCTGACTAGGGATCCAACCCATACCCCCTGCAGTGGAAGCACAGAGTCTTAACCACTGGACCACCAGGAAATTCCCTCTCTCCCTATTTTCTTTCTTCATTTTCCCCCTCTTTACTTATCTGTTGCTATCATTTTATCATCATTTATTTTATCACTATGTTTCTATATGCCTTCAGTGTTTAAGAATGCTGTCATGTATTCTGAAAACCAATAAAACATGCTACATATTTTCCTTTTAAAATTTTTACTCTTCCTGGAGTAAGTATGTGATTTGATTTTACTCATACCAGTCCAAGCTTATCTCATAAACTTAAAGGCATGCTGAATCCATTTAGAGGGATATAAGAGAAAATAATAAAGACTGGGAAAATAGCATGGCAGTAATCTGTGAAAGGTAGAAGAAAATTTTCAGCTTTCTTTAGATTTAAAAATAGTGTCTGAGCGCAGGTAACTACAAAATGAGATCCTGAGTCTTTATTTAGCAAGAAAGCAATTCAGAGAGGGTGAATTCTACAATTGTATCTTTTATGATTCTGATTGGAAATACTCATGTGCTCATTGAGGGGCATCCTTCTATAAAGTAACTCTGCAACATGTGAGTGATTTTTCTTTGATCAAAATGGATGAGGCAAAATTTGGTTCAGAAATTATGTATAAAGATAAAAATGTTTCTCAATGTTGAATCAGGATCCTGTGTTTTATTTCTATAATTCTCTAATCAACCGGCAATGATATCTATGCCATTTCTTTGCAAATAAAATATAATGCCAAGCATAATCATATTTCNAAAAAAAAAAACAGTAAAAACAAGAAACCCTCTGAGTTTTCTCCCAATCAAGCCTCCTCATTTTTAATCCTTGATGACTAGTATCTTTGATCAACAAGTGATTGACAATATCCAAACCGCATTATTGAGGCAGAGATTTTCAAAAGTTTATTTTTCAAAAAATATGACAGCTAACCTTAGTATCCACAGGAATGAAATTTACTGAGATTAATAATCAGCAGAAATATACGTAGAATGTAAACATTTCCAATCATTGAGTTCTTTTGGCACAAAAGTTCTAGTTTGTCTCCTGAAGTCGAGAACTCTTCTTACATATTTGAGAGAGAAGAAATGATGGTCTGCTATTTCCATTCCAAAGTTCTGAAGAGTCTGGGGTAAACTCCTTCCAAAAGATGCCTGAGTTTTCGTTTGGCTTCACATTCTGCCTTCTCAGGAGTGTCTACTTGTGACTACCATGAATTTATTAGTTAGCAATCCACTACTGTCAGAGCTTGGCCTTGAAGGCAAGGTGGCATGTCCTGGATCTTGAAATAGCATGTGTCACTTCTCTTACTTTCTTCTTTGTGCAGCTGGATGTTAATTCTGGTCTACTTCTCTGCAATGGGATGAAGAAGTCTTTTTTGATATTGAGCACTTCCCAGAAATTCTAGTCTGTGCTTCCCACTTTCTCCAAATACTGGTCCCCTCGACTTTTGATAGAAGACCAGAATGACTCCTATTTTCTGCCTCCTCCCATCAAATCCTAAATCCTAATTAATCATTTGGAAAGGAAGGGGCCTCTGTCTGAATCAGTTCTCTTCTTCTCTTTTCCCTTTTACCTCAGTGACCATTCATTACTTCTTTTTTTAAAACTAGAGCTCCAAGAATATCTGAGTCCAGGGTTGTGGAGTCATTGACACTTGACTTTCATGCAAACAATTTCATAAGTGAAGTGACTGGAAGAAAGGCATCATAAATTATAATTTGTCAAAATACACCTATAAATTGTATTGCTCAGTAATAAGGAAATCATAACTTTAGATAATCACCAGCCATCTAACATGTTCGACACTCACATTAGCAATGTAAAAGATTTCCACTTGCTTCACATTCTTGCCAGTCTTTGATGTTGCTGGTCTTTTCATTTTAGCCATTTGATAAATTTAGAGTGGATTTTCCTCATGACTTTTGTCACATAATTGTTGGATTATGTATGCATGCATGTATTAATTAAGTTATTTTGGTCAAATGATTGCTTATGTCTTTTACCTGTTCTAATTGGGTTGTCTTTTTCTTGCTAATTTGAAGATTTCTACATGTATTAGAAATATACATCTCTTATTGGGTGTATGTATTGTGAGGATTTTCTCCTTGTCTGTGGCTTACTGAATTTAACTTTTGCAATATGATTTAAGTGAAAAGGAAGCAACACATTTTCTGAAAAACACAGCATAAACATTAAACAAAGATTAATTAAATTGGGTGATGTAAATTATGTTATTTCTTATTTCTTATGATAATGAGTTTAGACATAGAAAGCTTTAGTTTTCATGTTTCTTTGGCCTCATGCACCTTTATGATTCAGAGGGAGAAACTCCTTGTGTTAATAAGTGCCTAGCAATCAGGGATGAAATCCATAAAAACTAAAAAACAGCCAAAAGAGGAATTTGAAAAATCCTCCATATCCTGTGGATAAATAATGACTAGAGGAAGATTCCATAGTGTGGAAAGGACTCTGAGGGTCTCTAGATGTATGACCACTGGGAAAATAGAAGGTTTGGACTGAGGCTCAGGTAACACTTTTTAAGCCAAGTAGACTAAGATTGGCGTTCATCTAAATAAAGCAAGGATTTTCCAGGTTTCTTAGTAGGTAAAGAATCAGCCTGCAATGCAGGAGACACGGGTTTGATCCCTGGGTTGGGAAGATCCCCTGGAGGAGGGCATGGAAACTCAATCCAGTATTCGTGCCTGGAGAATCCCATGGAGAGCAGAGACTGATGAACTACAGTCCACAGGGTCTGTCTCTTATACACATCTCTGACTCGATGGACGTGAGTCTGAGTGAACTCCGGGAGTTGGTGATGGACAGGGAGGCCTGGCGTGCTGCGATTCATGGGGTCGCAAAGAGCTGGACATGACTGAGCAACTGAATTGAACTGAAGGGCACAAGAAGATTATAATGTTAGGCCAATTATGAGAATCAGAAAAATAAGTAATCAGAGGTTCCAGGGCTATTTCCCTAGTAGTCACATCATATTTATTGTCTGTCAGTATTAATTATCCACTACAAATACTATTCTACACTGTTTATAGATGCACAAAAATAAGAAAAGTCCAAAATTTTAGAGAATTAATAATTTGGGAAATAAATAATTAGTTTTGAATTATTAGCATATGAAAATAACTGAGTTTACATTAAATCACTTAGTCCTATGAGATGTATATAATATGCTCATTTTAGAGGAAAGAAGATTGAAGTACAAAAGGATTAAATGACATTTCCAAAGTCACTCGCCTGGTAAAAGGAATCACTGGAATTTGAAGGAAGAAGGAAAATGTCTTTTATAAAGTAACTTAAAATGCAAGACATATTTGCCATAACCAGTGAATCAAACCTAAAGAGATTTTAGAGAATAAAAAATTAATCATTAGAGTTTCCTTCAGAAATCTATAATAAAGGAATCGTGTGATTTTGATGGGGGAAGAGTGAGACAGAGGCACCTCAAATGGTAGAAATATTATAATTAATGAGTAAGAAAACAAAATAAGGAAGGGAGAGGGGGAAATGTTTAATGTGCTCATAATTATCTTGAGGAGTTAGAAATTTGAATATAAAAATAAGAGAAGTTTACTTAAAGGAGCCAAGTATTTGAAACTCTTTCTGGTGTTTTCACTAAGTGGTTAGAAATTCATCAAATTTATTTAGATATCTGTTGAGTAGCATTTCAGAGCAAGCAAGTCCAATGCTTGATTGTGTTGTGTGTATGTTATCTTGTTTGAATTTTTTGTTTCTTCCTCTTACTTTCAAATTTTCTTAATAGGATCAGCACTAATGCTTGGAAGAGGTAAAGGGAGTCCTGATACTCCACATTTTCACTGCGCAAAATCTATGACGTGCTCCAGTTCCCGTGATGTTTCTGACTAGGATCAGTTTGAGGAAGATGAAGATACCAAAATGCCTTGGCTCCCCCTGGCCTGCTGATCCACCTGCCTTCTTCATGCTGTCCTTTGCTCTACCTGTATTTGGGAAATTCTGCCTTCTTGCAATCTGTTTTCCTCTATACTCTGTTGTTTCTGTTAAATATTCATGACAAGTAGGGTTGATGGTAGTTCTATTGAAACTTTTTAGAAGAGAAAACAACAAAATCCAAAGGAGTGATAACTAACCAGAAGACACTCATCACATAAGGAAAATTTCCCAATTACTTTGCTGGTTCTTTTTATTCTTTTATTAATAATCTTTCACTATTACACTGATAATGTTGGCTTGATATTTCATCATAATTGGAACATAGATACAGATTACAGGAGAAATGAGAGTTTCATCTTACCATCTCTGGTTTTTAGTTTCCAGTGGCTTCCTTTTACCATTGATACCCGTCCTTAGAAGTGGGTGTTTAGAGATCTCAGCTGGAATTTCTCCCATCAGTGCCAATATGTGGGTCAATAATCAGAGCTCACTAGATGATTTTATCTTATTGGGATTTTCTGATCGGTCCTGGCTGGAAACTCCACTCTTCGTAATCTTTCTGGTGGCTTATCTCTTTGCCTTGTTTGGAAATATCTCTATTATCCTAGTTTCTCGCCTGGATCCCCAGTTGGACAGTCCCATGTACTTTTTTGTCTCTAATCTATCCCTTCTAGATTTCTGCTTTACTACCAGTACTGTCCCACAGATGCTAGTCAACCTTCGGGGACCAGAAAAGACCATTAGCTATGGTGGTTGTGTTGCCCAGCTCTATATTTTCTTGGCCTTGGGTTCTACGGAATGCATACTTCTAGCCATCATGGCCTTTGACCGTTATGCTGCTATTTGCAAGCCCCTTCGCTACCCAATCATCATGAACCAGAGACGCTGTATCCACATGGCCACTGGGACCTGGATTAGTGGCTTTGCTAACTCCCTTGTGCAGTCCACTCTCACTGTGTTGACCCCAAGATGTGGACAGAGGGTGATGGACCATTTCTTCTGTGAAGTTCCTGCTCTTCTGAAACTAGCTTGTACAGATACCCATGTGAATGAGGCTGAGCTCAATGTGCTAGGGGCTTTACTACTTCTGGTACCCCTCTCCCTCATCCTGGGCACTTATGTGTTCATTGCCCGGGCAGTAATGAGAATCCGCTCTGCTGAAAGTCGCTGGAAGGCCTTTAATACCTGTGCTTCACATTTGCTGGTGGTCTCTCTCTTCTACTTTACAGCCATCAGTATGTATGTCCAACCTCCCTCTAGCTATTCGCGGGACAGAGGGAAGATCATGGCTCTCTTCTATGGAATCGTCACACCCACACTCAATCCATTTATCTATACACTGAGGAACAAGGATGTCAAAGCTGCCCTTAGAAGGGCACTAACTAAGGAATTTTGGGTCAGGACAAGATGACCTTTGAAGAGAAGACCTGAGAAGTAAGGATGACTGTTTCTGGCCTTTCAAAGATTTCAGACATGGAAGTAATGAGAGGACAGTGTCATAAAGTTCACAGGTGAAAGAGGACAAAGAAAGAAACCATCAACTCTTAATGATCTCCACACAGCCCTTATCTACTTTTGAGACTGTTTTTGCAATATTGAATCTTAGCAAGTCATATCAATTTTTTCCCTAACCCTTATGACTAGTTAACTTAGTTTCAGTAGAAAAACCTGTTGTAATAGAGAAAATATATTCAGAAAGCTTTAAAAGGTATATTTGGCATAAACTGTTCCCAAGTAAACTGGAAATGATCCCATGTTTTTAAAAAGGCCACTACTATCCTGAGTTAACTTTAACCAACATGTATTGACAGCATTTATTCATCTTCTAACAGTCAATGTCCAATTATGTCGTCCACCAAAGGCCCCTGAGGCAAGTGAAATCAAGAAACATTTAGGTCAAAACCATATAAGACAGACATATGCAAAGGGAAATACTTAAAAATTTTAGACTCAGTGATTTTAAATGTTACTTTTGCCATAAACCTTAGCCAGTCTTACACTCGTATGATAAACAGCAATGAGGTCAGGGCAAATACGAATAGAACTTACTGTGGAGGAAGAGAGAAAATAGCAGAAAGATGCTTTGAACAGTGAACAGTGATGGAAAAACCTAAGTCCGAAAATATTCTAACTCAAGAAAACTTACTAGTAATTTATGAGTTTAAAGAGATGACTTCCTTTACTACTTGACTGGGTAAGTTGGGCCTAATTCAATGTAGGAGTTATGAGAAAATCACATTGAGTTTAAAGCCTTGGTTAACTTCTTAGCTTTACTTGAAACTGCCTTGTAAATACGTATTAGTTAAACATGCCTAAAGAAAAGAGAGTAAGTTCAGTAAAAACTCAACATCATTGCCTGGAATGCAAATCTAATCTTTTTCTTTTTCTTCATTAATGAGCATATTTAGCCCCATAGATAAAGTGATAAACATATGTGTGCCTTTTGGGGAAAACCATTCATTACCTTTGACTATAGTTTTTTGCCACCAAATAGGGACATTAACACTTGCCTTAATTCAAAGGTGCTTGAAATTGCCTTTCTTAGCAAACTTTAAATTTAATATGTAATACTATAGTTCTGTGGCCTATAAAACAAATTTTAAATTCTAAATTCATAGAACTGTACATAATTCTTTTCCCATATGAGTCATTAGAGTATTATTCTGAGGATCAGTAGAATTTCTGCCAATCTCCCTTTTATAGTACACATACCCAAACTTTCTTTATAAAATCATCCTTTCCAAAATCATTTAACCATTTTTACTTATTTTAGTCCTCTATTTATTTCAAAGTAATGAATCACAGTCCCTTTATAAGGTAATCTCTAAGGTCTTAATAAACATGAATTTCTCAAAATCCATCAGTGTTTCATCAGATTCCTTAATTTTGGAGAATAAATACACTGGATGGTATGAATTCTGGAATCTGAATTAAATTGGTATATGACTAGGAACATTAACAATCTATGTGCATTCAACATTGCCAAAAATCATGTAAATTTTTGAATTGCAAATACTGAAGACAGGATGTAATTAAAATATGCAGAAACTCTCCCTCCCAAAGATAAAATATTCCAGTAAATCGAGATCACCTTATATAATGGAATATTTCATATGAATTTCTCTTTTCTCCCCACATATCAGTAAGAATCTTGGCATTTTCCTACTCAGCATAATTGACTGCATTTAGAATTTGTTTTTCTGACAACACTGGTTAACACCAATCACATGAGGTGTCCTTCTCTCAGGTGGGTTCTATTTTAACACTTTATCAATGCATTGCCTTTCAATATAAGTCCTTCCCACGCCCATATAACATTCATATTTGTAATCTCTCAGATTTCTGCAGATTTCTCTTTCATGCTTTGGACAGGATAAATGTTTAGTAAATGCACCCAACATGATTGAATCTGGAACTGTTCCTTTTTCTCTTTTTTTCCACTGCAACCATCCCTTCTCCTCCTAAAAAAGAACAGTGCAAAGATCTACTTCGTGTCACTTAAGTACAGTGAACACTTCCACTTTCTGTGGTCCAGCTGGGAGACAGATGAAACTAAAATATAAGAAAATGGATTTTAAACAAATGAAGGTTCCTAGCTATATTAGCGAAGAAGGCAATGGCAACCCACTCCAGTACTCTTGCATGGAAAATCCCATGGACAGAGGAGCCTGGTAGGCTGCAGTCCATGGAGTCGCTAAGAGTCAGACAGGACTGTGAGACTTCACTTTCATTTTTCACTTTGATGCATTGGAGAAGGAAATGGCAACCCACTCCAGTGTTCTTGCCTTGAGAATCCCAAGGACGAGAGAGCCTGGTGGGCTGCAGTCTATGGGGTCACACAGAGTCAGACATGACTGAAGCGACTTAGCAGCAGCAGCGGCAGCTATATTAGAGAAAGAAAATCTGTTTCCTCAATTCTAACATAATGTGGAAAAGCACACTAAACTTTAAAAAAATTTGATAACAGTGTTTGTCACAATTCATGATCAATTTTTACATAGGACTTCATGTCACTATATTAATAATATAATATGTATGCTAATATTTATATTAAAATGTTTATAGTATTAATTTATTCATTCTTGATAAAACAGTGTATTTCTCAGAGCTTGTATATTGTACTTCTCCGAGGGCATTTGAGCTTATTAAATAAAAATGATACATCTTCTTGAGTTTATTAGTTTTGCTTGACAGTCTAGATAAAATTTACATAAATGAACATTGAAACTACTATTTTGTATTGGAACAAACATGGATCTATTATGCTGTGGAAGTTGCATACATTTTTAAGCAAAAACATGGGACCACCAAAAGTTAGCGCTGCTGTTGGAGGTTGCTTCTGACATGCCCTCCCAAATCCTAAGGGTATGTTTTGATTTACCTTCAGTATTACAGACATATCAGAGCAAAAACTTGAGACTTAAAAAAATTCTGAATTTTTGATATTTTTACATAAATGATATCCGATATTTTAGAATTTTATACATTAAAATACACAGTTAAATGAATTACAGCACAAGTACTGTCAAGTAGGTAAATAAATATAACGCAATGTTGAAAACATAACTAATGAAAAAATTTAAATATTCTTACAAGTATTACTAAACCATCAGTAAATTTATTAAATTTTATATTAGTAAATTTTATAAATATCAGTAAGTCATTAAACTGAAAAATATTTTGTGATATAGAAAGAGCAGTAGTGAAGCATATTCAACAAGGTAAAATTATCTATTTCAAAACAAAGTCTAGTGTCTATTTATTAGAAGAGCAATAGAAAATTTCCAACGATGTCAAAAACAAATCCAGTCTTGGATAATGTGGCACTACACAGATTCCTCTTTCCTACCATGTGTGATATCCTGTTTTAACATCTACCTTCTAATTCCTTTGGGACCACATAATTCAGGAAAATAAAATGTGAGTCTAACAGATACGTGTCTTTTCTGGATTGACAGTTTTTTAAAAAACAATTTTTCCTACTTCTTGCATTCTTTGCCTAAGCCATATTTTGAGATGACTGGATCCCAAGATAGATAAAATCTGGATCCCCCAATTATTGGAAAGAAGGAAGCACCAACTTCCCAAGTCAGATTTTATGTGCATAAGAAATACAGTGGTGGTCGTGGTTTAGTCGCCAAGTCGTGTCTAACTCTTGCGACCCCGTGGACTGTAGCCCTCCAGGCTCCTCTGTCCATGAGATTTTCCAGGCAAGGATATTGGAGTGGATTGCCATTTCCTTCTCCATGGGATCTTCCCGACCCAGGAATCGAACCCATGAATCTAACCCAGGTCTCCTGCATTGCAAGCAGATTCTTTACCAACTGAGCTACAAGGGAAGCCCAAGTATTTTGTTTTAAATCACTGGGATTTGGAATTGATTTATTACTGCAGCAAAACCTATGTTACCTTGACTAATATAAGTACCATACACATAAAATCCCAAATGTAAGAAATTGTATTATTTAAATATAATTGTAAAAAAATAAAAATAAAAATGCTTAAAACTGATACCTGCAGTAAATATTGCAGTTAGGTAAAATATCAGTATTCCCATTATGAATTATGTAAATTTACTAGAAATATAAGCCACTTTTGTTCATGCTGCCCCTTACAACAATAGTCCTGTTTATAAACATAATCCAGCACATGATTTTCTGAGCTAGAACTATAAAATTTAAAATCTCTAAATTTCTTTCTAAATCTACAGCTTGATTGGTGGGAGTGTTATATAGAGAACACAAACCAGCAAGCAGGTTTAAAGTCGTATTTCTTACATTAGTTGAACTTGTACAAAAAGATGGCACTACTAATATAAAGGTATCCAACTGAAACTTTATCACTCTTTTTACCACAAATACTTGGGTTTTTCATAAGCTAAATTCTGGGGGAAATTTTCAGTTAATAACTATATTGGACCATAGCCTTAGGACCACTCACTTATGGCAATAATTCTACATGAATCAATCTTACTACTTTAATTTTCTAGATTAAGGAGTAGCAGAAGAAAAAAGAAACCTGTTAAATGAGTTCTAGTATTTTAATCCTTGGTATTCAGAAGGAAAAACAGAGGGGATAGTTAAGTCTCTCTCCTCAATCACACAGCACTAGGTTCTAAGTCAGCAAATCATTGAAAGTAAAAGGTGAATGAGATTTCAGGTCTTAAACTCCTCACTCATCTATCTGTGACATGTTCTCAGACCATAATGAAATTAAACTAGAAGTCAGCAACAGAAAGATAACAGGAGAATATCCAAGCCTTTGAAACCTAAGTAATATTCCTCTAAGTAATCCATGGATCAAAGAGAAAATCAAAGGAAATTAAATAGTATTTGGAAGTAAGTGAAAATAAAAATACCACATATCAAAATTTGTGGGATGCAGTGCTTAAAGGGTAATACTTATTATTAAATGTTCATTTTAAAAAAAGAATAAAGATCTTGAGTCAATAATCTAAATTTTACCTTAAATAAAAAAACTAAAAAGAGAAACAAAATGAACCCACATAAAGTAGACACAAGGAAATACTAAAGAAAAGTATAGAATTCTGATTTAACCCTCGCTGCAACATATCCCCTTTGGTAACCACAAATTTGCTTTTGGTATCTGTAAGTATGTTTCTGTTTCGTAGATATGTCCATTTATTATCTTTTTAAAATGAAATTCTACATACGAGTGATATCATATGATTTTTTCATTCTCTGAGTTACTTCACTTAGTATAAAAATCTCTAGGTCCATCATATTTCTGCAAATAGCATTATTTCACTTTTTTTTTTTTTTTACATTTAGGAGTAGATGCAAGATTAAACATTTAAAAAATTTTATCTTATTGTTTAAAAGGTAGATCTCATCATGTTCAATGTTCGTACCATGATTTTTTTTTAATGCCTTTCCCATTGTCATAGGATTTGAAAACAGAATATGTTCATTTTTGGATATATTACCCATCTGTGGTAGCCTATTGTTAAAATGGTGAGTGGATGATTAGGTTCAGAGTTGTTTTAGAAAAGATACAGTATTTGAATGAAGCCTAGACTCAGTGACACAGAAGTCATCTTTTAACTCTAATTTCCTTTGATTCTGTAATTTTGTATGCGTTTATGTAACAATTACTAAACATTCTCTTTTTAAATGAGTTCCATACAAACATGCATGACTTCATGGGTGACCAGTAAAGTTAAAATTGATCATTCTTACTAGAGAAACTAAAGTCTGAACTTATACTATAGAAAATACATTATATATGTGGTATGCTTTTCACTCTCTGGAATGCAGAATGTAAGATTCAGTTCAACCCAGATGATAATTAACTACTTTTCATTGAAGCAATCCTTGAGGGACAGGTCCATGAAGTCACATGCTTGAACTCATAGTGTTTACATGAAACGTCAACCACACTAAACAAGTTTGTTCCCTAGTAACAGGGCAGCACTGACTTCATGGGCTGTCCATAGGCTCATGGGTATCAAGGGCTCAGTGGGAGGTTAAAATGTCTCTGGGTCTATGCTCACTGTTCAATCTTATATGAAAACATCTCATTCCTTTCCTTACATGAAAATTACAAAGATCAAGCCGCCAGCTCAATTCTAGAATGAAGATGTTCAGTTTTAGGATTAAAAGAGATTGGTTCCTACTGATGAAGATCAGCTCTGGTGAGTGAAACTTCTCTATATTTTATGAAACTTTTTATAGGTGTACTCCAGAATTTTTATATTTCCTTTCACATTTCATTTGTTTTTTAAACCACGTTTTTCATGCTTTTGTACCCATTAGTCCTCCCAAATGCTTCTAGCAAATCCACAAATGACCCTCACAATGGTAAATTTAATACTTTTATTGTTATTTTAAATTTCCTTTCTTACATTAATGAATCTACTGTACATGGGAGCTCCTCTGGTGGCTCAGTGATTTTAAAAAAATCTGCCTGCAATGCAGGAGGTGCAGGAGATGAGGGTTTGATCCCTGGGTTGGGAAGATCCCCTGGAGAAGGACATGGCAACCCACTCCAGTATTCTTGCCTGGAGAATTCCTTAGACAGAGGAACCTGGTGAACTACAGTCCACAGGGTCACAAAGAGTCAGACACAACTGAAGCAACTTAGCATACATTGTACATTACTTTTTTTTTTTCTTTTAAAACATCTGTCTTCCATTGGCTCTATGATGTCACTCCTTACAGGTGTTCTTCTTCTGTAAATATTCTTTCTCAGTCTGACTCAGTCCTCTTCTCTACATCTATTTAAATTTGATGGTATCTAAAGGTCTATCCTCAGATCTCTTTTCCATCCTTTTTTTTTAACTCAAAATTATTCTTGTAAGAACACTCTTACTGAATTGGGGGTGTTTCAAGCACTGCCATAGTCTTCTGAGTTACAAATCCTCATGTCCAACTTTATGGTTGGCACGCCTCCAACTGGGCTTCTCCCATCAGAACTCATTTCTTCTCCCAATCATCTCCCTGTCACTGTTATCTGTTTCAAAACTAGGAAAATTTATCTTTCATCTGCGCATTCATCAATCTTCAAGACTTTATCTGCTTATTATCTCTCCAGAAAATTTTCATAACTTTTTTTAACCTATGTGAAGCTGTGGTTGATCACATTTAGAAGTTCTGTTTTTGAAAAAGGGCTGAAGATTTTTCTGAATTAAATATTACCACATTCCCATGAAGATAAATTTGTCGTGATTTTAGTAGCTCTTTGTTGAGTACACTTAGTTACTTGACTAATAGCTATATCAATGTCATACATTCTTTCCTGCTGTTCCTTGGCTTCCTAAACAGAGTCATCCCTGCTGTCTTCAGAGTAACCATGGCCAACCTGACCTCAGCGAGTGGATTCCTCCTCGTGGGCTTTTCTGATGACCGTAAGCTTCAGATTTTACATGCACTGCTGTTTTTGGTGACATACCTGCTGGCCTTGACAGGCAACCTCCTCATTATCACCATAACTACCTTGGACCATCGTCTCCATTCCCCCATGTATTACTTCTTGAAGCACCTCTCTCTTCTGGACCTGTGTTTCATCTCTGTCACAGTCCCCCAGTCCATTGCAAATTCACTCATGAACAATGGTTACATTTCCCTTGGTCAGTGCATTCTTCAAGTTTTCTTCTTCATAGCTCTGGCCTCGTCAGAAGTGGCCATCCTCACAGTGATGTCTTATGACCGGTATGTAGCCATCTGTCAACCACTGCAATATGAGACCATTATGGACCCCTGTGCCTGTAGGCATGCAGTGATAGCTGTGTGGGTTGCTGGGGGCCTCTCTGGGCTCATGCACGCAGCTGTTAACTTCTCCATACCGCTCTGTGGGGAGAGAGTCATTCACCAATTCTTCTGTGATGTTCCTCAGATGCTGAAACTAGCCTGCTCTTATGAATTCATTAATGAGATTGCAGTGGCTGCATTCACAACCTCAACAGCATTTATCTGTTTGACCTCTATTGTGCTTTCCTACATTTGCATCTTCTCTGCAGTGCTGAGAATTCCATCAGCTGAGGGAAGAACCAAAGTCTTCTCTACCTGCCTACCCCACCTATTTGTAGTCACCTTCTTCCTTTCAGCTGCAGGCTTTGAGTTTCTAAGGCCCCCTTCTGATTACCAGTCAGCTGTGTATCTCATGTTCTCCATTTTCTATACTGTGATACCTCCAACACTCAATCCAGTTATCTATAGTTTACGGAATGAAGCCATGAAGGCAGCTCTGAGGAAGATACTGTCAAAAGAAGATTTTACTCAGATAAAGATGCATTTAAAAGCCATTTTTAAACTCTAAAGTACCATACAAACAAAAGGTACTGTTATTATGTTTCAGATTGTAGGAGGAAAACATCTGATTTCTTTCCGGAACTCCCTTCTAACTTTTCTGTTCTTTATAGTTTTCTCAAAACATAATTCTACAGAGTTTAAGATATTATGGTTCTAGGGATATTGGTCTTCTTTCCACAAATTGAATTTTTATTTTTAGGCATCTTATAGGATTTTTTTCTGAAATAAAAGAGAAAAGGCAATTAGTCTGGGACATGGTGAGCACAATTTAAAGCTGGCTTTTATAGATATATGTGTATAGCTGAATCCCTTCATTGTTCAATTGAAACGATCACAACATTGTTTATTAATGAGTTTACTCCAATAAAAAATAAAAAGGCTTCACAAAAATAAAGTTGGCTTTTAACAAATAGATTCCAGACTGCTGCCACATAGGTTGATTGTGTTCATGAAAGTATATCTATGGTATATTATGGGAATTCCAACAGACCTCCAGGTTTCTTATGTGCATTAAGTACCCATATAATTTTCACTTCCTTTTATGTATTATAATAGCTTTCCCCATATCTATTTATTCAGTCTCTAATAAATGTCAGGTACAGTATTTACATTTTTCTTTTAATTTTATCAAGCAACTGTTCTCAGTTCAGTTCAGTGGCTCAGTTGTGTCCGACTCTTTGCGACCCCATGAATCACAGCACGCCAGGCCTCCCTGTCCATCACCAACTCCCGGAGTTCACTCAAACTCATGTCCATCGAGTAGGTGATGCCATCCAGCCATCTCATCCTCTATCATTCGCTTTTCCTCCTGCCCCCAATCCCTCCCAGCATCAGAGTCTTTTCCAGTGAGTCAACTCTTCTCATGAGGTGGTCAAAGTACTGGAGTTTCAGCTTTAACATCATTCCTTCCAAAGAACACCCAGGGCTGATCTCCTTCAAAATGGACTGGTTGGATCTCCTTGCAGTCCAAGGAACTCTCAAGAGTCTTCTCCAACACCACAGTTCAAAAGCATCAATTCTTCGGTGCTCAGCTTTCTTCACAGTCCAACTTTCACATCCATACATGACCACATAGCCTTGACTAGATGGACCTTTGTTGGCAAAGTAATGTCTCTGCTTTTGAATATGCCATCTAGGTTGGTTATAGCTTTCCTTCCAAGGAGTAAGTGTCTTTTAATTTCATGGCTGCAGTCAACATCTGCAGTGATTTTGGAGCCCAAAAAAATAAAGTCTGACACTGTTTCCACTGTTTCCCCATCTATTTCCCATGAAGTGATGGGGCCAGATGCCATGATCTTAGTTTCCTGAATACTGAGCTTTATACCAACTTTTTCACTCTCCTCTTTCACTTTCATCAAGAGGCTCTTTAGTTCCTCTTCACTTTCTGCCATAAGTGTGGTGTCATCTGTATATCTGAGGTTATTGATATTTCTCCCAGCAAACTTGATTCCAGCTTGGGCTGGAAGACCAGCCCAGCATTTCTCATGATGTACTCTGCATATAAGTTAAATAAGCAGAGTGACAATATACAGCCTTGACGTACTCCTTTTCCTATTTGGAACCAGTGTGTTGTTCCATGTTCAGTTCTAATTGTTGCTTCCTGACCTGTTCTACCTATGCCCCATTCTATCAATTAGGACATTAAATTTAGAACAGATTAATTTCTTGAGACTTCTCCAAGAATAGTAAATAGTGATTCAAAGTTATAATTGTCTGATTCCAAGCTCACTCTGCTGCTGCTGCTGCTGCTGCTGCTGCTGAGCCACTTCTGCTGCCTCTAAGTCACTTCAGTCGTGTCCAGCTCTGTGCGACCCCATAGACGGCAGCCCACCAGGCTCCCCCGTCCCTGGGATTCTCCAGGCAAGAACACTGGAGTGGGTTGCCATTTCCTTCTCCAATGCATGAAAGTGAAAAGGGAAAGTGCAGTCGCTCAGTCGTGTCCAACTCTTTGCGACCCCATGGACTGCAGCCCACCAGGCTCCTCCATCCATGGGATTTTCCAGGCAAGAGTACTGGAGTGGGGTGCCATTGCCTTCTCCGTATTTGCCTCTACTCATTCCAAATAATTTGTTTCTCCACGTGCATGCATGCTAAGTCGTTTCAGCTGTGTCCAACTCTTTGTGATCTCATGTGAGAATACGTGTTTTTGTATCATTGTAAAAATAAGCATATTCTACTATTATACATTAATGAGATAGCCTTCAGCAGAACACTGTGTAGCCTTTAAAACAGTAAATCTATGTCCTTACAGCTTCAGGAGAAGCTTTTGTAATATAAATTGAATAAATTTATAGTCATATGATTATTACTGAAAATAATTAATAATGTATATAAAAGATGGTAAGAGAATTCAGAAATTACAAAACAACATCATGGATTTACATTCATTTTTAAGTATACTTATAAAGTAGTTGCATATATTTAAATAATAAATTTTAATGGACTGAGCCTCTTTATGAGATTCTCAGGTACTTTTGCTAAATTTGTTTTAAGACCTTTTAGTAGATAGTTTTATGTTTATTAGAGACCACAATGGTTGCCCAAAATAGCTGTTCCAAATCTGAGATGCAATTCATAGACCTCAATTTCTATAAACAGTGATTTCTAGCTTCCCAGGATACCTGACATTAAAATTTTCTTTTAATGTTTAAAATTTTGTTTGCCTTTCTGGAATGCATGATTTAGCTATTACAGTGGTTCTCTAAATGTGGCATTCAGTCCATTAGCAGCAGCATCAGGCAGTTTGTTAGGCATTCAAATGTATAGAGGTAACATTAAACTTTCTGAATCAGAATTACTAAGTGTGAGGTTTAGGTACCTATTTTATCAAGCTCTCCAGGTGATCCATACCTCTGCTAAAGTTTGCAAACTGTTGAACTAGGAAGAAAATCCCCACAGTTTACCAACTCACTCCCCCTTGAAAAGTTTCAAGTCCCAGGTGACAGAGAAGGAGAGAAAATGAAATAGTCTCATCATTCAGTTCAGGCTTCCATTACAAAAGATGGGGAAAAAAAGATCCCAAAAGCAACAGAAACCTTGGGTTCTCAAGGGAAACAACATGTTTTAAAAGATGTCATTATAGATGAGAAAGGTCAAAATTTTTTGATCAACTTTCATAACTATCCACGCACCAATAGTGACTGTGGTAAGTTTTACAATCTTGAATGAGGAAAGAGAAAAATGTTTTATGAAAATTGACAAAACGTTATATTCTTCAAATTGAATTTGAAAATCAAGACTATTCATTCTAACAAGGAAAATGAGCTGTTAACAAAGGTCATAGATTTAATTCACATGAATATATTATAAAATGAGCAATTTAAGAAAAGTCAATAAATTAAGAAAGGTTAATATTTTATATGTTTATATAAACATTTAGTAAAGTAAATGCACTATAACATGTATAGTACTTATACTGTAACTGTACTATAATGATGTCATAGTTTCTGATACCACCATAAAAGACAAAGCCTTGAATAGATCAATGTTCAGTGTAAGTCTGGCTTTTTTCCCCAATGTTTCTGCATGTCTTCCATAAATACTCAGAGATTTTAGGTGTAAGACAGTGGTATGAATTGCAAAAGAAAAGGTTTGGTGCTTAGATTCAATTCTGTCACTTAAGTATTCTGAATCTTATTTTTTTCTTTTAAAAACAGAGATTAAAATGCTTAGGCCATAGAAGATTTAAAAAATAAAATTTGAGGCATAGTTTATGACAAACTCTAGCATGGTGTCTGTCTCACAAAAATGAATGCTCAAAATTTTTCAGTTTATTTCCCAAACTGTTGATAATCACTGGTGGAAATTTGGCAGACTAAAATACTTAATGTACCAATATCAAAATTAAGTATGGATAATGATGTCATTTATTATTTTGTCAGTTCAAGGAAAAGAGAGACAAAAAAACAGGCAGTAATTGCCTCTCCAAGAGAGAAAGGGAGAAACTGTTGAAAGCGTAGCTTTCACTCTTTAATTCTTTCTGTTTTCTATCAACTGTGTGAGGCTTTAATAAAAATGGCATAAGAGGGTGATATTCTAGATTAACTTTGTAATTCACATGCATAGAGAAAGAGAAAGACTTTTAATTTGGCAGCCAGCCAAAACAAAAGTTTAAAAATTTAAATTTAATGTAAAATTGTAAATCTAATACTTCTGACCCCTGCTGGTAGAAGGAGGGGGCAGATATTGAGTTCATTCTTCACAGAGGAGGTTGATTTCCAAGAACCTGAATTAATGAAACACACACACAACAAAAAAAAATTTCTGGTGAGATTTCACATCTGTTAATCGCATCTAAGTCGCTAATCATATCTAAGAGAATCTTATTTAGATCATCACCCCACCCCCATTTCTCACCAGTCTGAGAGGCTTTTGTTAGTTCAATAGCCTTTCTCATTTACTTTCTTTTTCTCTTCTCTAATGTCAAACTTTCCTGTTCATAGTTCAGATTTATTCTATCTTCCTCATGTCTCCTCTGACACCTTTTTTCCTCCTGCCCTCAGAATGGTTCAGAATAAAACTCAAAGAGATTGTTTCATTCAGCAGTTTTTCATTTTTCCCTCCCCCCCCCAGCTGCTGCCTAGAACTCACAGGCAGAGAAAAAAATTAAGGAATATGAGAGGCTCATGACTAAGTGACTGGTCAGTTCTCATATACTGAGGTATATTTTAATGAATGGAGAACTTTTGTTTATCTCCATCCTGCAAAGCCCAAAACACTACACAATGGCCTAAAACTTGATTTATTTCTTTTCTGAATTGTAGATCACTTTATACCTTTTTAGAGCGTCTTTCTGAAGTTGTATATTGAGTTTTTGAAAGTTTTCCTTCCACATTGAAAGCCACCTCAGAGCAATCACTCTTTCTTCCTCTTCTTTGCAAATGCCTTTGCATGTAGTAAATAGTCAATACATACTTAATGACTTTAGCTGAAGACAATGTGAAGAGAAATGAAATGAAATTTCAGAGAAAACTGTTAGGTACCAGAAGAAGCCTTAGACAGATTAAACACTAAATCTGATAGTGAAATGTAAGTAATTCCTTTGTAAAAGCTTTTTTGTTCTTGATTTCAAGACGTGTTTATTAAATAAAATGTTAGCTGGAAAGGCAGCAACACTGCATAATTTGGTTGTTGGCCTCACAATTATAAGAACTTTCTCTTTATTAGAATGGCTTGCCAGGGAAGAACCTTAGATACCATCCCATCCAACCATAATTCCTCTAAAGGGCCCTTCAGAATACTAAAATAGAGCAATATAATCTATCCAATTTTGTGAAATCCCTAATTAAGAACTGATCACTTAGTTTCTGTTCTTGACTTAAAGCAAAGCAACAGGTTTCACTGTGGAAATGGAATAGTGTTTTTAGTGGTCGAAATGCAACCATTTTTCTGTGATAGGACCAGTGACTCTGATCACATCTGCACTCAGGTTTACTTTTGTTTTCTGTAAGCTCCCTGAACACAAGATACACATATCTTCACCTTTGAGTCCCCAACATCTAGGGCACAGCTGATGAATGACAGGTACTCAAAAATTAATTGTTGAAAGAAGCATTGATGAATAAATGAATATTTTAACATCTCTCTACTGCATTTCCTCCATCCTCTTTATCTTCCAGCTGCCAACACAATTTGTACCTTCAAAATGGTTATGGCAAATATAACCACAATGAGCGGATTCCTCCTCATGGTGTTTTCCAACAACTGTGAGCTGCAGATCTTACACGCATTGCTTTTCTTGTTAATCTACTTATTAACTTTAGCAGAAAACCTCCTGATTATCGCCATCACAACTCTGGACCAACATCTCCAAACCCCAATGTATTACTTCTTGAAACACCTTTCACTCCTGGACCTCTCCTTCATTTCTGTCACGGTCCCCCAGTCCATTGAAAATTCACTGACAGGCGATGGCTATATTGCCCACGGTCAGTGCATGCTTCAGGTTTTCTTCTTCACAGCTTTCGCCTGAGTTGAGGTGGCCATTCTCACAGTGATGTCTTATGATCGCTGTGCCGCCATTTGCCTCCCACTGCACTACGAAGTCATTATGGATCCCAGAGCTTGTAAGCAGGCTATGATAGCTGTATGGCTGAGTGGTGGCATCTCTGGAATCTTGTATACTGCTGCCACATTCTCCATCACATTCTGTAGGGCCAAAATAATCCACCAGTTCTTCTGTGATATCCCCCAGTTGCTGAAGCTCTCCTGCTCCAGTGATTACCTGGGCGTGATTGGAATGGCCGCTTTCATGACTGTGCTGGCGTTCATCTGCTTCATCTCCATTGTTCTTTTCTATGCGCACATCTTTTCCACAGTTCTAAGAATTCCCTCTGCTGAGGGCCGCTCCAAGGCCTTCTCTACCTGCCTGCCCCACCTCTTTGTTGTGTCATCTTTTCTTTCCACCGGCATTTTTGAGTTCCTAAAACCAACTTCAGATTCTCCAACTGCTTCTGACATTATCATATCTATCTTTTATACAGTAGTGCCCCCAACGCTGAACCCTATGATCTACAGCTTGAGGAATGAAGCCATGAAGGGAGCTTTAAGAAAGTTACTGTTGGGTGGTGAATTCACCAGGAAAAAAACATTTTTGTCCTGTTGTTGATGGCTGTCCAATATTACACACAAGGAGCATATTTAATAACTGGAATCCATTATATATAAATGGTAAACACTGCCAAAGAGTCAGACACGACTGAGCAACTGAGCATGCATGTAATATGTATATAGTTGAGGAAAAACAACACTTTTTTTTCCTGTTGCTAAGCCAAATACTATAACCATAATCATAATGAAAATGCTTCATTTGACATCTTCACTTTTTTAGACACTGAAATAAAATTTTTGTTATTTTTTCAAATTAAGAGAAAATAAACAATTATATATAATATTTTAGTGTATTTTACTTTCCTTTTCCTCCCAATACATATGGACATGCAGACACAAACATATATCAAGTCATACCAACAAACATAGCACTTTTGGAAAAACAGCATAGACAAAATAATAATAAAAAACAGTGACAATTTATCCATAATTCCACTCACCAATTGTTTAATTCCAAATGTCCATTTAAATTTTTGTCTTTTAAGTGCCAAGTTTACATGCTGATACAAACATATACAATTATTATGCATATTTAAGTAGTTTCACTAATATAATTTTCTTGAATATACAGAATTCAATGGAATTCATATCAATACATTTAATCATTCACCTATTTTATACATATATATTTTTTCCAATTATTCATTCATGCTAGAAATTGAATTTCTACTCTTCATAATTCCATGGAATGGGATTGCTGAGTCAAAGCATGTGAAATGTTAAGCTGCTTTGAGTATGTGACTGTATTGTTTTCTAAAAATGTTAAATCATTTTATGTGGCTATTAGGAATGTGTAGTCATGCCAGTTCTACATTGTCTCCCATGATTTATGAATTCATACAACAAACATGCAGAGAGATTCTATTAGGTGGTTGAAATCATAACAGGTGCCTGGAACATAAAAGCATATAAAATATACACACATTGGGTAGTGTGGAGATTTTTAATCTTTATAGCTGCAATATTTTAACTTTAATTATTTTTAATGTGATAGATGAAGAAATTAAATATATTACAATTTTTTATTTTGCTCTCATATTATTCATTTTAATTTTAAATATTTTTATTATTTATCCATTATGTAAAAAGTTTTATAAATCTTAGAAGTCTGTGTTTTATAACAGCAAAAACCATTTTCTCAGTCCCTCTTTAACTTTATTATTTTAGTTTTCTTTGCTATGCAATCTTATATAACTTGATATGAGTTTCTAAAGGTTGTAGCAACAAAGCTTAATCAGTCTAAGTTACCAGGGGTAGTCTTAAATGACTAATAATTAAATCTTTTTTGTTAGTTATTAGACTTTTCAATCCATCTGCAATAATGTGTAAATTATATTTTTTATGCTACACACCAACTAAATATGTTAATTTATGAAATATTTTTTATTGACCTATTATTTAATGAGCCTACTGAATTATAAAGTATGTCAATTTTTATTTCCATTTCTATGCTTTCAAACTTTTATTAATCTATGTTTATGTATTTAAGCTAGTTAAGTAATTTTTTTTAACTGTAGTGATTTAGGTAGAGGACTATTCTTTGATTTACAAAGTATTTTTATTGACTTGTATTCTTAATTTGAATCTCTTCATTCAGTTCAATAAACACTGCACTTGTTCCTGAAAGCATTCAATTGTTCAAAATTTACAAATTAACCTGAGATATGTACTCTGTCATATAGTTTCTTTTAACCAAGAAACACTAAAATATTTTACACTAAATAATATTTTGCTAATTCTCTTTATGAAAGTAGCTCACACTTCTCAATAGCCTTCTTCTATGATTTTACATTTGTGTGGTTACTATAAACCTGATTCAATTTCTATTCACGAAAAAAAAAAAATTTCTATTCATGGTAAACACTCACTGCAGGTACCAAGCATCTTTGAACAACACCATAAATTATAGGAATTCCCACACTATTCCTACCACTATTTCCCAAGGCAGAAGACAAAAGCTCATTTTTTTGGTATTTATTTCAGCTAGAATGTAGACATAGGACTTTGGTTCTGAGATTAGATATTTCAGCCTGAGATTTTAACTAAGAAAAGAAAAATGTAAGAAGCAGGAACTATGTGGCATCCATTTCTAAAGAAGTTAGTGGTCCAGACATTCAGTTTTGGGGAGTGGAAGTAGTAGAGTCTGTAACCCCGTTCCCCACATCCATGGTAGGAAATGCAGAGTCTGTTCAGCAGTGTCAGCGGGGTACTCCCTTCTAGGACAGTGTCATTGTCCTGAGCTCATATCTTCCGAGCCTGATTATCAGACCTTCCAAGAGACTGTGCGGTATAGCTAGATACAGTTAGGACTGGTTCTGTGTGTTGCTACTAAGAAATTTGAGAACTATAGCTGTTAAGAATACTACACTGATTCTTATATCCTGAACTTAAACCTAGCCACTTTCTTAATTTCTAATAACTCTAGCAGTAATTGATTTCTGTGAAGGTTAGACTCCTACCCTCCCAGAGATACTAGGAGATAAGAAAGGTTTCTTCCTTGACAATTATATTTCAAAATGATGGCTCTCATCACTGAGAAAGACATTCTTGGGTTGTAAAACTGACAAGAAAGGATGTTCCCTGGTGGCCTAGTGGTTAAGATTCCAGGCTTTCACTGCTGCAGCCCTGGGTTCAATCCCTGGTCAGAGAACTGAGAACCTACAAGCTTCACAGTGAGGCTGAAAAGAGCAGAAAAAGTGATAGGAAGTTTTAAAAAGATTTCTATCTTTTTAAAAAGGGACAGGAAAAGAGTTTACAATTTCAAATTTTCTAAAGACAGGAGCCTAGAGTGAGGAAGAAATTGGTGGATCAGAAATTGGTGATCAGTCATTTGATGGTGATATGACTTTTGAATTACCGCTGTTAACCCAAAATGCAAAACAACAGTTACTACATGAACAACTGGGAAATACAGAACTTTGTACCATCTATAGCAGTGATGTGCAGAGAGGGTGATTTTGTCTGTAGGAACATTTGGCAATGTCTGGAGGTATCTTTAGTTGTCACAGTTGCTTGGGAGGATGCTTCTAACATTTAGTGGGTAGAGGCCAGTGGTGCTGCTAAACATCCTACAATGTACAAAACTCCAGACATAAAGAATTATCCAGCCCCAAATGTCAGTGCAGCTGCCACTGAGGAATCCTGATCTAGATGCAATGTGGCTTAAGGAAGCTACTGCATGACAAGCTAAATATGTTTGAACAATTTTTTTTCTCCAAGTAAGTACATTACAGCCAAATATAGAAGTACAAATAAGTTGATAGGATGATGTCGATCATCCAACATCATACATGAAGAAATGGAAAAGAGGTCATGGGAAAGACTGCATACTGCATTTGTGAAGTCTTTATATGATAGGCTGTGTCCATTCATGCTGTGTCCTGCAATCAGGCTTTCACTTCTATTACTACAACAAAACTTCCCGCTTATGGCCAGTAATCACTTCCATGCAATTAGCAACAGTGTCATGATGGAATCATATTTCTTAACAATAATTGTATTTGGTGATGCTGACATGAGAGAATTTGTAGAAGATGGCTGAGAATATGAAAAATGCCATTAAATGATGCTGCCTAATGACTTACATTCTTCTGTAAAACGGAAGATGAGGGTGCCACCAATAATTAAGAGAGTATAGATAAGTTAATGAAAAATGGTAAATTTTGAAACAATTCCAGAAGGAAATAGGAAAAATTGGGAACAAAGGACAAATCACTGAAAAATAAGAGTGAGTTCATTATTTTATAAAGATATCAGAGTACATTATTGTGGAATTTTCTCCAGATTTTCTGAGCAATATGAGTGGAAGAGACTGCTGCTTTGAGGTGTGTGGTGGAAATAAGGAAGGAAAATATATACTCTGGGGAGCTAGAAGTCACAGAAAAAAGCAGAAGTTTTCTACTGTCACTCTTAGAGATGTGAGTGCTGGCTCTAGAGGGTGTGGTCTGAAACGGAAGTTATTTATTTAGCCAAAGACAATTTTTTCTTTTTTTTTTTTTTTTTTGAGATGATTTTTAAGTGATCCATGATAGATATTTTCTAAAATTGTAATTGTAACCCATTTGTTGTAAAGTGTATTATTAGAAAAGTAAAACTAGTATAACAAAACTGGTTTGGGGGATATTATTGCTTAGGGCAAGATTGAGTAAAAAAGAGCTGTTAATATTAAGCAAATAATAAGACAGAGGGCATGGATATGGCAAAATGTTAAAAAAAAGGGGGGGGGGCAAAGATGTTTGGCAACGGTGGGTGACAAGATGGAGTTCAAGTTTTCCACAGGGCACCCAGGTTGCTTTCCTCTGCAACCTTGTTTCTTGTCACTTCTTGCCCTGCCTCTTATGCCTCAGCAATAAACACCAAATATCACTGGTTTCCCACTCTCCGAAAGATGTCTTGCCTTCCTAAGCCCACCTTTTCCTACTCACCTACTCTCTGAACTCCAGATTATCCTTTAAGGCAGCTGTCAGGCAGGCCATGCATCTTGATTTCCACTCTCACTGCACTTATGTACAGTATCTGGGAACGGTCTCTGTGTTTAACCCACAGGACTTTGAGCTCTCAGGGCAAGGACTGTCTTATTTATCTCCGTATCCCCAGTGGTAACACAATGATTAGTAACTCACAAATGTCTTGCGTAAAACCTAGAGTGGGCATGGAATATGCTTAGTCATAAAACAGTAGTGCTTTTATTGAAATCTCTTCTCTGCGCAAGGCACAGTAATGGACAATCGGAATCAAAGAACATGAATAAACTGTGCAGGGAGGTTATAGTGATCTCATTTAACCCTCAGAATGATTTTATGGGTTAGGAATTATTCTCTATCTTAACAGATGAGTTTAACATCTGTTATCTTAACACCCTGAAGGTGAGTGGCAGCAATATAGTAATGGCTAGATGACTGATTTCTGCCATTCAAAGCCTGCGTTCAAATCCGTTTAATAGCTCTGACTGGATTACTCAACTTCTCTAAATCTTGATTTCATCTTCTATGAAATGGAATACTGATAATAGTACCTATCTCTTAGGGTTATTTTCAGGATGAAATGAGATAAGGTTGATAAGGCCACTTCAACCATGCCTGGCCCACAGTATCTATTAAGCCTGTACTTTTAAGTACAGTGCTTGTTGTGTTACAGAGCTCTTTACTGATGGGAACATGAAAACAGTTTCACCTTTTTCTAGCCATTTCTTGATGAGCTGTGTGCACCTTATCACATGAATTCATCTTGGCTGAATGTGGTAGAAAATACAGTCCAAGACCATACTTAGCAATGTCTAAGGAGCTTGTGGACTTCCCTGGTGGCTCAGATGGTAAAGCGTCTGTCTACAATACAGGAGACCCGGGTTTGAGCCCTGGGTTGGGAAGATCCCTTGGAGAAGGAAATGGCAACCCACTCCAGTACTATTGCCTGGAAAATTCCATGGACAGAGGAGCCTGGTAGGCTACAGTCTATGGGGTCGCAAAGAGTTGGATACGACTGAGCGACTTCACTATATATATATATATATATATATATATATCACCTTTCTGAAACAGTATGTCACAATAAGTATACCACAATAAACACAAAGTCTGCCTCAAGAATAGAACACACAAGTAAATTTTATCCAAAAGCAACTTAAAACTTCACACATGTTTTGAAAGTACCAGAGAAGATTTCCTTTATAATACACAATGAAATGTCTATGAATATCCTCCTTATCCAGCATATAACTGCCCCAAACACTATGGATCACAGCATTCAACCTCCCACAAAATTTCTCTTTCCATGTCTCAACCCCATCCCCACAAAGGAAAACAAAACTTTCTCTCAAACACACCCTGTGCTGGTTCTTTCACTTTTTGCCCATTCATTTCATTTGCCAAACCCGTTATCTCCTTTCCCCAAGTAACTTGTAAGCTTTCCATTGTGAATCAGTTTTGTTGTGAACGTAAAACTGGTCTAAAAAAATTAAAACTCTATACTTTTAAGAAATCTTCAGAGCCTTCTCGGTGTGTATGCTGCATCACAACTCTTCAGCATGGTCTGGGCAAAACCGACTGCATTATTCATTAGGGTAGTGACTTCCTGAAGGAGGAAATGGCAACCCACTCCGGTTTTCTTGGGCTTCCTGGGTGGCTCAGATGGTAAGGTGTCTGCCTGCAGTGCAGGAGACCAGGGTTTGATCCCTGGATTGGGAAGATCCCCTTGGAGAAGAAAATGGCAACCCACCCTGGTACTCTTGCCTGGAAAATTCCATGGACTGAGGAGCCTGGTAGGCTACAGTCCATGGGTCGCAAAGAGTCAGACACAACTGAGAGACTTCACTTTCACCTTCTTTCACTTTCCGGTTTTCTTGCCTGGAGAATCCCATGGACAGAAGAGGCTGGCGGGCTCTAGTCCGCGGGGTTGCAAAGAGTCACACGTAACTGAAGCGACTGAGCAGCCATGCCTAACCTCTGCCCCACTCCACCAGCCCTTAACTTTACTCCAGTCTTTTGAGTAAGGTTGAGATACCAAGATGGCAAATACAGACATCCTTGTTGGGCCGGATCTTATAAATGTTTCCTTTTCTTTCCATGCCTTATTAAGTTAACCTCCCCCAGTCCCATACTTAGTAATGGAGAATGTATCCGCCTTCTCTGACACAAAAACCCCGTGGTCTTTGCAAACTGTGAGGATAAAAGACAAAATGATTCAAAGCAGAGCTGTCTCAAACTATAGTGATGGGGAACAGATCAGTGGCTGCTGAAAGTAAGCATGACTACACAGATATAGCCCCAGGAACATTACATGGTGGTAGAATCGTTCTGTATTCTCACTGTGCTGCTGGTTACATGACTCTACATGTGTTAAAATTCATACAAAGTCCATTTACCTGTATAATGACTTTTTCTTTTTTAAACCAAGGCTGTTTCAACCCTTGGAAATTTTCTCCTATGCAATGTGGATACAATTGAAATTGACTCCAAAATTAAAAAGTAAAAAGTGTAAGCTGTCTTTCCTCCTCTAGCAGAGCTGTACCCAAGGGTCAGTCCTTGGTAGAGCTGTCACTAAGCAAAGGTTCAGCTTTCTTTATAGAAAAAGCTGAGCACAAAAGAACTGATGCTTTTGAACTGTGGTGTTGGAGAAGACTCTTGAGAGTCCCTTGGACTGCAAGGAGATCCAACCAGTCCATCCTAAAGGAAATCAGTCCTGAATATTCATTGGAAGGACTGATGCTAAAGCTGAAACTCCAATACTTTGGCCACCTGATGCAAAGAACTGACTCACTGGAAAAGACCCTGATGCTGGGAAAGATTGAAGGTGGGAGGAGAAGGGGATGACAGAGGATGAGATGGTTGGCTGGCATCACCGACTTGATGGACATGAGTTTGAGTGGACTCCAGGAGTTGGTGATGGACAGTTGGTAATGGCCTGGCATGCTGCAGCCCATGGGGATGCAAAGAGTTGGACACGACTGAGTAAATGAACTGAACTGAAAGCAAAGGCTCCTCTTTTCCCTCCTCCCTTTCCAAGCGCCTACCTTCCTCTCCTGGTGCCCTCCCCTCGCCCGAACTGCAAGCATGGCACCCATGGCCTCATGCTGCCCTCCCCTCCAATGCACAGGCTCTGCTGTGTGAAACATCCAGGCCCACCACCCTTGAACCCCTGCATTGGAGAGCTCCTCCTATTCAGCAACTATTTATCAGTACTTGTGGCCACCTGAGGCAAAGAGCCAACTCCTTGGAAAAGACCCTGATGCAGGGAAAGATTGGGGGCAGGAGGAGAAGGGGTCAACCAAGGATAAGATGGCTGAATGGCATCACCGACTCGAGGGCCATGATTTTGAGCAAGCTCCAGGAGATGGTGATGGACAGGGAAGCCTGGAGTTGGGATTTCTCCTTCCAGTGCAGGGAGTATGGGTTTGATCCCTGGTCTAGAAGCTGAGATCCCATATGTCTTGTGGCCAAAAGTCCAAAACATAAAGTAAAACTAATATTGTAACAAAGTCAATAAAGACTTTAAAAATGATTCACAGCAAAAAAATCTTTAGCATAAAAAATAGTAAAAATTTAGAAAGTCTTCCGAATCTTCTCAGTATGTACTCTACAATTCTTCAAAACTGACTGTATTATTCATAAATAATGATAGTAACTAATACTATATATACAGTATTTATAAATTATATTTAATAATTAATTAGTACTATAAACTTATGTTGACTAATATCTTTATTATATTTTAAGTAGTACAGTATTAAAGTTTAAGTATTATACATAATGATAGAATGATACACAAGAGTAGCAGCTAGTATTTTTTGAACTCTTTTCATATGATAAGCACTATTCTTAGTGTTCCCTATGGGCTGCTGTTGTTTAGTCACTAACTCGTGTCCAACTCTTGTGACTCCATGAAGTATAGCCCACCAGGCTCCTCTGCCCATGCAAGAATACAGGAGTGGGTTGCCATTTCCTCCTCCAGGGGATCTTCCTGACTCAGGGATCGAACCCACATCTATTGCATTGGCAGGCAGGTTCTTTACCACTGAACCACCCAGCAAGCAATGTGTTACCATGTTTAATTCTCTAATAATCCTAGCAGGTAGATATTATCTCAGTTTTACAGGTGAGGAAATGGAGACAAAGGAGATTAAAGCAACTTCCTGTGATAGACACAGAGATGTTGCTCCCAGAGGCCCGGTCACGTTGCCCACCTTCGGAGAGCAGAGAGGTCAGCCTTCTGGCGTCAGCTGCTTCAGGGTCAGCCACAGGTGCGGCGCACACCTGGCCAGTGAGTCTGCCCTTCCAGGGCAGTAAGTACCAAATTTTAGCACAAGGTCCCTGTAAAACGGCCTGGCCATTTCAGCCCAACGCAAGAGGTTGATAGTCAGGGTTGGTTGAGGCTATGTCAGACCTGCAGCTCACTTCCATCCTTTCCTCCAGCCAGCCCTGCTTCTGCCCTGCCTTCATAAGCCCCGATCCTTCATAAACATCCTACACCCCAATCTCCATCTCCACGTGGGCTTCCAGAGGACGCAACCTCCAGCACTCAGCAAAGGTCATGAAGCTGCTAAGTGGTGATGCTTCTAAGCACTATGAGATGCTGCTCCCAGATATGAAAACAAATACAGAACACTCTGAAAGCAGTTGAACAAGGGCTGAAACTATTACTTGTAAAATCTGAAACTCTGTCTTTAATTTTTTTGCTAGGTCGCTTCAGTCATGTCTGACTGAGGTCTTTGCAACCCTATATTGAGATAACATTTACATACCATAAAAATTCACCATTCTCAAGTATACACGTGAACTGCTTTTAGTATATTTTCAAAGCCATGCAACCATCGACACTATTTAATTTGAAAACATTTCATCACCCCCAAAAGAAACCCTGTACCCTTGAGCAGTCACTCCCCATTTGTCTTCAGTTCTGGTCTTCCTGAAAAATAATTAAACTATTCACCTCTTTGTGCCAGTGATGAGAATTTTCTACCATCATCCAAGGTACAAACTTTCCTAATTTCACTCTCTTTCAAAGTACCAAAGTCATAAACATGTTCAAATTCTTGTTCGCTAATCTCACTCTTGGGAATTTATTCTTTAAAAAAAATTACAAAAAGATGGGGGGAAATCAGTTTGCATAGTTTATAAAACTGAAAAACTGAGAATAAGATTTGTTCATCAGGGGATTTTGTTAATTAAATCATGGCTCATTAATGAAATGGAATATTATGCATCCACTACAGACTAAATAGCAACAAGAAAAATGCCTGGTATAACATTAACCATAAAAGTGAAATATAAAATTGCATCTACAGCTATGTGAAATATGTACACGTGGATAAGGATCAAAAGGAAATGGACAAAAATGAAAACAGTTGCTGAGACAGGATGTTAAATTATTTTCATTCTCCTGAGTTTCTTTATTATTGTCCAAAGGTGGTGGTTGCAGTGAATAAGACTTGGAGGAAAAAGATGTATGTAATTTACTCTCACCAGTGAGACTTCGAATTCAGAAGGGGAGGTAAGTACTGCATACAATTTTTGTTAAGAGCAAAGGTTTTGGAGTCACTCGGACTTGGATTTTAATTCTGGCCCTGATACTTCTGAGATGTAACCAGGGACAATAATCTAGCCTCTGTAAGACTCATTTTTCACGACTATTGACAGGGGCTCATAGCACATCAACCCAACAGGGCTGCGGTGAAGATGCAGTGAGACAGTCACTTCATGTCTGTTCAGTCACTACACTCACGTCCAACTCTCTGTAGATTGCCAGGCTCCTCTGTCCATGGGATTCTTCAGCCAAGAATACAGGAGTGAGTTGCCATGCCCTCCTCCAGGGGATCTTCCTGACCCAGGGATTGAACCCACATCTCCGTGTTTCCTGCACTGTAGGTAGATTCTTTACTGCTGAGCTGCTGGGCGCCACTTAACAAACGGTAGCTGCTGCTGCTCTTGCTGCATAGGTAATGGTGGCAAGAGTGATGCTACTAACAAGGGACAGGAGTCAGAGAACAGAGATTTTCGCTTGTGAAAATATTCCTAACACTGGGAAACTTGAACGGCAGTGTTATTTTATACTGAACACACAGGCAGAGGACTTCCCATTATTTCTATCAAACTGATTTCTCCAATTCAGACCAAGGGAGTGTTGTTTCAAAGGAGAGCTAGGGTTGCTGGCATCACCCTTTTTCAGCAGGAGACCCAGAAATCTGTACCACCAAGATGCTCATTGGTGTCCTGGTTGAAAATTTTACCGAAGAAAATCAAGTTCTACTGAACTGGTGTGACTCATTTTATTAATGAATATGGTGCCTACTGACTATTCCCATTGTTGTGACTGTGGATATCGTCATTACTAACAAAGAGCCAGTGTGGCGTATTAAGCAAGCCCCACCCTTGTCTGTCTTTTCTCCCATTGTGGATGAGCTGTTCTCTTCCAGGCCCAGGCCTCCCTCGCACACAGGATACCAGCCCAGACTTTCCTGCCCACTCAAGGGCCCTAGCAGGTCCTCTTACTCTTACATCTGTTTGTCCTCTCTGCTCCTCAGCATCTAAGCATGCTGTGGCATATCCCAGCTTCAGAAAAGACCGAAATCCTCGCTCGATCCCATATCCTCTTCTAATTCGCTATATCTCTTGCCTATCCTTTACCCCCAAACTCCCTGAAAGAGAACAGCAGAATGTTGCAAATTATTGAAGCTATAACCAGCACAGGCTTCCCAGGTGGCTCAGGAGTAAAGAGTCTTCCTACCAATGCAGAAGACGCAGGAGATGCAGGTTCAATCCCTGGGTAGGAAAGATCTGCTGGAATAGGAAATGGCAACCCACTCCAGGATTCTTGCCTGGAAATTCCATGGACAGAGGAGCTTGGTGGGCGACAGTCCACGGGGCTGCAGAGAGTCAGACACAACTGAGTAACTGAGCACACAATATAACTAGCAGACAGTAAACTCTACGTATTTCCTGTGTACAGTTTAATGATGTACAGTGGGCATATGATGTACCCACGAAACTCTCACCACACTGAAGATAATAAACATACCACCCTATCCCTTCCCTCCCATCCCTGACTCCCCAGGCAACCACTGATTTGCTTTCTGTCACTTTCACTTGCCAGAATTTTTATAAATGAAATCATCAATAGATACTCTTTTCTGTCTTTCTTCTTTCATGTACCACAATATTTGTGAGATTCATCCATGTTGCAGCATGTACAAAGGTTTCTATCCTTTTTATTGCTAAACATCATTTATTTGTATCCCAATTTGTTTACCCATTTACCTGTTGATGGACACTACGATTATTTCCAATCTGGGGCTATTACAAGTAAAGCTGCCGTAAACAATGATGTATAAGTCTTTATATAGAGATATGCTTTCATTTATCCTGGGTAAATACCTAGAATGGAATGTCTGGTTCAAAACAAATGCAAAATCGTTTCCAGGGTGTTTGTACAATTTCACATTCCCACCAGCAACAGAGCAGAGTTCCACATCCTAATCAACACTTGGAATGTAGTCAGATTTTATTGTGTGTGTTTCTTTTTTTTTTTTTTTTTTTACCATTCCAACAGTTGTGGTTTCTTACTGTGGTTTTAATTTGCATTTTCCTAGTGACTAATGAAATTGAACATCTTTTCATGTGCTTATTTGCCATCCAGAGACATTTTTTGGTGAAGTTCAGTTCAGTTGCTCAGTCATGTCTGAGGGGTTGTTTTTTTGTGTGTGTGTGTGAAGCATCTATTCACATCTTTACCCATTGTTTTTTATTGTTTTCTTATTGTTGAGTTTTGAGAGTTTTTAAAATATGTATCCTGGATATATTTTCTTTATTGGATGCAATTTACAAATTTTTAACCCAGTCTTTTCATTCTCTTGACAGCATGGGTTTATTTGGAAAGGATTTCTTAGAAAGTTTATTTTTAAAATACTTTTATCATTTTTTTTCATGTGGAAGGTGGTTCTGAGGTGCCTACACTTGGATTTTTTTTAACTTTTCATTTTGTGTTGCTGCTGCTGCTGCTAAGTCGCTTCAGTCATGTCCGACTATGTGTGACCCCATAGACGGCAGCCCACCAGGCTCCCCCGACCCTAGGATTCTCCAGGCAAGAATACTGGAGTGGGTTGCCATTTCCTTCTCCAATGCGTGAAAGTGAAGAGTGAAAGGGAAGTCGCTCAGTCATGTCCAACTCTTCGAAACCCCATGGACTGCAGCCTACCAGGCTCCTCCGTCCATGGGATTTTCCAGGCAAGAGTACTGGAGTGGGGTGCCATTGCCTTCTCCGATTTTGTATTGGGATATAGCCAATTAACAACAGTGTTGTGACAGTTTCAGGTGAACACTGAAGAGACCCAGCCATACCTACTCATGTATCCATTCTCCCCAAACTCCCTTCCCATCCAGGTGACCATACAACATTGAACAAAGTTCTGTGTGCTTGCTATACAGTAGGTCCTTGTCAGCTATCCATTTAAAACATAGCAGGGTGTACATATCCATCCCAAACTCCCCAATGATCCCTTCTCCCTTAACAGTGTCTTTTAAGAGCAGAAATTTTAATCTGGATAAGGATAATTTATCAATTTTTATGCATAGTTCTTTTGGTGTTGTAGCTAAGAAATCTGTGCCAAATTCAACGTCATAGATGTTTATCCTATGTTTTCTTCTGATAGATTCACAGTTTTAGGTTTCATATTTGTCTATAATCCATTTGAGTTGATTTTGTATATTACGTGAGATATTTAGATTAGTGAAGGACAGGGAAGCTTGGCGTGCTGCAGTCCATGGGGTTGCAAAGAGTTACAAACAAATGAGGGACTGAACATTTAGATTGAAGTCCTTTTTATTTCTTGCTTTTTTTTGCATCTAATTGTTGCAGCACTATTGGCTAGAAAGATCACCCTTTCTTCACAGAATTCCCTTTTACACCTTTGTTGAAAATCAATTGTCCATATGTTTTTAGAAATACTTCTGGTATCTTCATTCTGTTCTGTTATTAATTTGTCTATGTCTATGACAGGGACTTCTCTGACCAGTGGTTAAGACCTTTAGACCATTGCCTTCCAATGCAGGGGTTACAGGATCAGTCCCTGGTCAGGAGCTAAGTAAGATCCCATGTGCCTTGTGGCCAAAAAAGACAAAACATAAAACAGAAGCAGTATTGTATCAATCCTTCTTAATTTGACATTGAATTAAAGTGACATTTAATTATCCTTAATTTGAAAATAATAAATGTGAAAGCGCTCTTTTGATTCTTTATTATAGACATGTCTAAAACAAAATACACAGGAAAGCAAGGAGGAGCTCCATTTAAATCCATGTTTTTTTCATTTGGGAAACAGCACGGACGGTGATCCCTTTTTGTCCCACCCCTAACATTTAGACAAGAAATTATTTTATACTCTTGAAGGAAGGTCAAGGCGACCCCTGTTCCCCACCAAACTCCAGCCATCCCAAGTTGGGTGATACTCAAAAATAAATGTTACTCCAAATTCCATAGTCTTCCCTATGTGAAGAAATGACCTGTGGTTAAAAAAAGAACTGCTAAAAGAATTTATCATTCTTAAACACTTGTTTCTTATAACAAGGGAGCAAAGCAGAAATCAAGAAACAAAACATAGCTCAGAATGCTGCAGCCAACTGTCTATTTTTTCACAATCTGCCCACTCCTTAAACAAACATGAAACATTATAACTAGCTGTAGTCAGATACTAAGGGAAGCAAAAAGACCAGAAGAAAAACCTCAAACATCCGGCCTTCATCTGTCATCTGCATGAAATCTACTTGGCTTCGTGACTATAAATGTTTCTCTCTTAAAAAGTTAAAATCAGACATGATGTCATAGAATGACCAGGTCCACACTATATTTTTCAAAATTAGTATTTTTCTGATGAACACACCACCCACATATCATAAAAACTATTATGTTTTATCAGAGGGGATCAAAACTAGAAATTCTGTTTGTATAATATCAATAGGTAATCAACAAGATGTGTATTGGTTTCAACGTGTGTATTTCCTTGTATCTTTTTTAAAAAATGCTTGTAGCTGTGCTGCTGCTGCTGCTGCTAAGTCACTTCAGTCGTGTCTGACTCTGTGTGACCCCATAGACGGCAGCCCACCAGGCTCCCCTGTCCCTGGGATTCTCCAGGCAAGAATACTGGAGTGGGTTGCCATTTCCTTCTCCAATGCATGAAAGAGAAAAGTGAAAGTGAAGTCGCTCAGTCTGTCCGACTGTTAGCGACACCATGGACTGCAGCCCACCAGGCTCCTCCGTCCATTGGATTTTCCAGGCAAGAGTACTGGGATGGGGTGCCATTGCCTTCCCCGGCTTGTAGCTGTATGTGGTAATAATTACGGTGGAGTAAGGTCAGGGTGGATAAAAAGCTTTTTTGGAATCTAGCATTTCTCTTGCTGCCCAAAGCAACAACCTCAGGGGAAAATAAAAGAACCCTGGTGAGAAAACATCACAGTAAAAATGTACATTTTTCTCTCAAGTGTTGGTAGGAAGCAAATGAATGGGGCCTCTGACCTGGAACCAATTAGCCCCGCAGTTAAAATGGCAGCTTGGGGCAAAATGAAGGGTTTGGTGTCAATTAATCTGTTTTCTGGACTACAGACACTGCAAGATGTTCATTCTGTTTTAAAAAAAATTAAAGGACCCTGACCTAAAATGTACTATGTCCCTAACTCTCTGCAGGACCCAAACTTGTGTATTAATGTCACTTCAGACTTTAGCATCCCAAGCTCACAGGCCCTTAAGTCTTATACTTTAGTCTACTTTAATGATTCTTATGAAGGTCCTCACTCTGATACTGAATGATAATGATGATATTAACAATAGCTATCTCATATATGCTCACTGCGGCAGGTTCTAGGCTAAACCTATGTTAAGTTCCTCATTATTGGAACAACCCTGTGTGTGTGTTCAGCATCTCATATATGTATATGCATTATACACATATACATGTACTATATATATACAGTATACACCTATATATGCACATATGATAGCACGCACACACGCGCACACACACACACACACACATAAGGTACACTAAGATTTTTTTTAAAGAATTGGCTTGGGTAATTGTGGGGGCTTGGCAAGTCTGAAATCTGTAAGGTGGGTTGGAAACTTGGGTGAGAACTGATGTTTCAGTCTTGAGGCAAAACTTCTATTTCAGCGAAACCTCAGTTTTGCTTTTAAGGCCTTTCAAGTGACTGGATGAGTCTCCCCCTCCTACCCCCACCCAATATGGAGGGTTGACTCCCACACAACTTATAGATGTTAACCACAGCTCCAAAATAGCTTCCCAGCAACACCCAGATGAGTGTTGCTCATCTAAATAACTGGGTACTATAGTTCAGCCTATGAAGAAAGCTGAGGGCCGAAGAACTAATGCTTTTGAACTGTGGTGTTGGAGAAGATTCTTGAGAGTCCCTTGGACTGCAAGGAGATCCAACCAATCCATTCTAAAGGAGATCAGTCCTGGGTGTTCTTTGGAAGGAATGATGCTAAAGCTGAAACTCCAGTACTTTGGCCACCTCATGCGAAGAGTTGACTCATTGCAAAAGACTCTGATGCTGGGAGGGATTGGGGACAGGAGAAGGGGATGACAGAGGACGAGATGGCTGGGTGGCATCACCAATTCGATGGACATGAGTTTGAGTGATCTCCGGGAGTTGGTGATGGACAGGAAGGCCTGGCATGCTGCGATTCATGGGGTCGCAAAGAGTCGGACACGACCGAGCAACTGAACTGAACTGATAGTTCAGCCAAGTTGACACATAAAACTGACCATCATATCCTGGAAAATCTTTGCTCAATATTGTGTTTTCATAATATTGAAAATCGCAGCCCTCCACACAGATAGCCTTACATTGCCTATCTTCCTCTTTTCCTATGTTTCCCTTAGCACCTATTATCTTGAACCCATCACCCTATATCTTTTTTCTTATGTTTACTGTCTTTCTGCCCTTTGTAGAATGTAAGCTCTACAGTGCAGCGTTGTGTGTTTTCCACTGATGTATCTTCAGCACCCCCACCAGTACCTAACACACAGTAGGTCCTCAAGAAATCTTTGTGACTAAAGCGAGTATGAAGGTGGGCACTCAGTAAATACTTGTGGAACAAATGGAAGGTCTCATCCTGAAGTATTCCTGAACAGAGTCTTTTGAAGGGTGGAAGGACAGTGGATTGTAGGGGAGAAAAAGGAAGGATTTCAGAGTTCATATCCATGAGGTAGAAGAAGCAGTGGAGACGCAGCATACACAGATCCAGTCTGCCTTCCTTTTGCCCTGTTACTTCACTGAGTGACTTTGGGCAGATTATCTCATGTCTCTGGGTCTCAGTGTTTTCATCTGCAAACTGAGAATAACAATACTTAGTACACAGGGTTGTTCTGACCTTCCCAAGCAACTCAGTGGTCAAGAATCCACCTGGCAATGCAGGAGAAGCAAGAGATGCAGGTTCAGTCCCTGGGTGAGGAAGATCCCCTGGAGAAGGAAATGGCAACCCACTCCAGTATTCTTGCCTGGAGGGCTACAGTCCATGGGGTCCCAAAGCGTCAGACACAACTGAGTGCATGCACACCATAAACACACACACACATACANTCAGTCCCTGGGTGAGGAAGATCCCCTGGAGAAGGAAATGGCAACCCACTCCAGTATTCTTGCCTGGAGGGCTACAGTCCATGGGGTCCCAAAGCGTCAGACACAACTGAGTGCATGCACACCATAAACACACACACACATACACACACACATCCTACTGGCTGTTTCTCTGGAGAACCCTGACTGACATATGGGGTAACAGTGTTCAGGCAGAGGGAAGGTAAGGGCATAGTCCTCATATGTTGGACACCATGCCAGACATCATGCAGATCACTGTGAACAACACAGATGTGGTTGCTACCTTCCTTAAGTTTAGCAATAAGTCATAGATACTGCCAATTGACCCATCTGTCTTCTCCTCGATTCTCAGCTCTTCCCAGACTCATTTGCTTTACTCTTCAGCCTTGACCCCGTGGTTCCCAGTTTCAACTCTTAACTAGCATTCCTAGTTGCCCTGGCCTTTCATTACACTTGTCACATAACTATCATTACCAACTCACTTTGGGGTAATTATGGAGTTTAAGAACTATGTTCACATACTTTAACTTGCCTTCACAAAAACTGTCATATGGGGAAGAAAGGAAAAATCATCTTTATTTCACAGATGAGGAGACTGAGATTCAAAGAGGTAAACTAACCTGGATGAAATTACAGTTAATAAATACCAGAGCTGGGAATCCAGCTTTCTCCTCAAGAACACATTAAAAAAAAAAAAGGCAATTTAGGGTTACCTGTAATTGTTCACCTCCCACCCACCATTCACTCTTCAACCCATTTCTCTCTGATATTCCCCACTCGTGAACTGGAACGCTTCTGTTTCCAGCGGGGGGTTGGGGGGGTTGGGGAGCGGGTGGAGGCTGTAGTTTCCTACTCATTACATTTATTGTCATATTACATTTATTAATTATACATATTAAAACTGTTAGTCAAGTGATTCCTTAGGAGACTTCCTATTCGTTTTAAATATAGGCATTCCTCCACTCTTCTGTTTTCAGAGCAGAGTTACAATCAGGAGTTGAAATATTAAGAAAATAGAAATTCCAGGCCCAACCAAAACAAACTACAAAACTATAGGAACAATCTTTCAAGAAGCGCACGTGGATTACTAGGGTAAAATATCTGACTTGAAGTTTCCTCTGGAGTCTTCTAATTTCCCGAGAAAATATAAAGATTGGAAAAAAAAAAATCCACCACTCCAAGAAAACCCAGGATTGTCAGCCTCTCCCACGCCCTGGGAGGGATGTCGGACAGCTTCAAGGAAGCGCTGATGGCGAGGACCAGCGCAGGCCGCGACCACCTGTGCAGGTGCCTGAAAGACCCTTCTCCCAATTTAGAAGAGTCGATCCCGTGCACACCATAAATCTAGGCAGCCGCGCAACAGTACACTTTGTGTAGACCAGCAAAGGTTTTGTGTGATCGAAAAAAATAAGCGGCGCCCAACAGCTTCCCACGCAGCCCACAAACTCCACCCATCTTTAACTTTTCTTGGACTCGCGGAGCCACTGTTGCTCAGGACACGCCCCGGCAGGAAGTAGAGCGGCGAGAGCGGCAGCACGATGCATCTTGGGAGTTGTAGTCCATGCTCAGAATGCGCAGGCGCACGGGTAGAGGCGGGGCGCCCAGGAGCAGATCTCCACGGGAACTGTAGTTTCTCTTGCATTACACAGACCAAGAGTGTTAGGTCAGACACATGCGGTTCTGAGAATTCACAGTAGTTAGCGGTGATGATGAGCTTCCCTGGTGGCTCAGAGGTTAAAGCATCTGCCTCCAATGTGGGAGACCTGGGTTCGATCCCTGGGTCGGGAAGATCCCCTGGAGAAGGAAATGGCAACCCACTCCAGTATTCTTGCTTGGAGAATCCCATGGACTGAGGAGCTTGGTGGGCTGCAGTCCACGGGGTCACAAACAGTCGGACACGACTGAGTGACTCTACTTACTTACTTAGCGGTGATGATATCAACGAATGTCTGAAGGACAGGGCAACTTGGTTTGGGAACTGTTGGTGCCGTCGTCTGTTCGACAGTAGATCTGAGATGGGCTGAGATATCCCTAAAGTGATCAGAGTTCCAAAGAATAGAAAGAAGAGATAAGAAAGCCTTCCTCAGAGATCAATGCAAAGAAATAGAGGAAAACAACAGAATGGGGAAGACTAGAGATCTCTTCAAGAAGATTAGAGTTACCAAGTGAACATTTCATGTAAAGATGGGCTCGATAAAGGACAGAAATGGATGGACCTAACAGAAGCAGAGGATATTAAGAAGAGGTGGCAAGAATCCACAGAAGAACTGAACAGAAAAGATTTTCACGACCAAGATAATCACGATGGTGTGATCACTCACCTAGAGCCAGACATCCTGGAATGTGAAGTTAAGTGGGCCTTAGAAAGCATCACTATGAACAAACCTAGTGTAAGTGATATAATTCCAGTTGAGCTATTTCAAATCCTGAAAGATGATGCTGTGAGAGTGCTGCACTCGATATGCCAGCAAATTGGAAAACTCAGCAGTGGCCACAGGACTGGAAAAGCTCAGTTTTCATTCCAATCCCAAAGAAAGGCAATGCCAAAGAATGCTCGAACTACTGCACAATTGCACTCATCTCACACGCTAGTAAAGTAATGCTTAAAATTCTCCAAGCCAGGCTTCAGCAATACCTGAACTGTGAACTTCCAGATGTTCAAGCTGGTTTTAGAAAAGGCAGAGGAACCAGAGATCAAATTGCCAACATCTGCTGGATCATGGAAAAAGCAAGAGAGTTCCAGAAAAACATCTATTTCTGCTTTATTGACTACGCCAAAGCCTTTGACTGTGTGGATCACAATAAACTGTGGAAAATTCTGAAAGAGATGGGAATACCAGACCACCTGACC
>SJYX01004756.1:66272-96994 GCA_006410675.1 Oreotragus oreotragus
GAGAAGGCAATGGCACCCCACCCCAGTACTCTTGCCTGGAAAATCCAATGGACGGAGTAGCCTGGTGGGCTGCAGTCCATGGGGTCGCTAACAGTCGGACAGACTGAGCGACTTCACTTTCACTTTTCTCTTTCATGCATTGGAGAAGGAAATGGCAACCCACTCCAGTGTTCTTGCCTGGAGAATCCCAGGGACGGGGGAGCCTGGTGGGCTGCCGTCTATGGGGTCACACAGAGTCTACACGACTGAAGTGACTTAGCAGCAGCAGCAGCAGCATGAGAAGAAGGACAAACCACGAAATCTGCAAATGGGATTATGGAGCTTTGAGAAAATACTGTAGAATTAAAGACTACAGTATTTAGTCCGAAAGACTCAGAGAAAGAATGGACTTCAATATCATTCACCTCATGAATCAGAAGAATATTTTTGAGAAATTCTGGCCCCTTTGAAAAGAATACCAAAAAATTATATGTACGACATGCAGGTTAATGGAAGTATGGCACTATCTGGAAGAATGTTAAGTTCATTTTTTTGGATGAGGGTTTTTTTGTTTGTTTGTTCTTTTGCACTTTTGTATATTTTCTGAATTGTTTACAAGGGATCAGTATCCCCTTTTGATATAAAATATGAAGAAAAGTATACAAAACAAATTTAAACCTTCTGGAATCTATACCTTGGAGTTTTGTCTTACTTTAAGTTCTTCTTTCCTTCCTTTCTTCCTTTTTTGCTCCTACCCTCCCTCTTTATTTTCTTCATTCTGAAAGAAAAAATTTGCTGGGGATAGAAGGAGATTCTACAAATAGAAAGGTCCTTTATGTAGTCCTCTATTCTGCAGAGAAATACACACATGTTCTGAAGAGTTTTTATGTATATATCTATGTATATATCTACATACACGTGTGTGTATATCATATGTTTTTCAGATAATGGTATCATACATACTGTATGAATCATTATTTATTTTGCATTGCTTCCTACTCTGCATCCTGTTTTTTTTTTTTTAGATTTATCATAAAACACAATACATACAGTTCTAATTCATGTTTTTACTTCCATAAGAACATATACTCATATTTGCTAATTTTTTCCTTAATAAAGTCATGCCACTTAAAATTTTTTTTGGCTCTCCCTCTTAGCAGGCAGGATCCTAGTTCTCTGGATTGAACCCATGTCCCCTGCAGTGCAAGCACAGAGTCTTAACCACTGTATCACCAGGGTAGTCCCCGAGCCATGTCATATTTTAAAGTGTATGTTTAACTGTGGTGTTGGAGAAGACTCTTGAGAGTCCCTTGGACTGCAAGGAGATCCAACCAGTCCATCCTAAAGGAGATCAGTCCTGGGTCTTCATTGAAAAGACTGATGTTGAAGCTGAAACTCCAATACTTTGGCCACCTGATACGAAGAGCTGACTCATTTGAAAAGACCCTGATGCTGGGAAAGACTGAAGGCAGGAGGAGAAGGGGACGACAGAGGATGAGATGGTTGGATGGCATCACCGACTTGATGGATATGAGTTAGTGTGAACCCTGGGAGTTAGTGATGGACAGGGAGGCCTGGTGTGCTGCGGTTCATGGGATTGCAAAGAGTCCGATACGACTGAGCGACTGAACTGAACTTTATAAGTAGTTTGACCGTTAATATGGATCAGTAAGCCAGCTCCCATACGTACAAAACAACATCAATGAAAGTTATCAGTGCCCTTTTTAACCCTTTTGTGAACTTTCCATTAGTATTGCTGTAGGACATTTGGGAGATGGCTCACTGATCCATCTTGAAAGAGAAGTTTTTTCCTTCTTTGGCCGTCCTACATGTGCTTGTGTTTCCTAGTATTTCCTCCTTGGATTTCTTCTCTTGCTACTCTTGGTTCTCCTCTTGGACAGGCTCAACCACTTTCTTGGATTTTGCTAACCGCTGACGAACCTTACTTAATAGCTCCAACCCTGATTTTCTTGTGTGAGTGTCCACCTACTTACAGAATACCTATCTCCACGTTTCTACAGCCCTGCCCAATTTATTCAACATACCTAGCTAACAATATGACCATCACCCCTGTATTCCTCTCTATAACTGACTCCAGTCATGAAAACCAGTCTCCAAGCCAATCATCCAGGAAATGTCCTAAGCTTCTCTCCTCACAGTTCATTCATTAAGGCCTATAACTTCCACTGATTAAATAGGCCTTGCTATTCTCCCTCCTTTTCATTTTCCCACTGTTATTACCTTTGCTCAGAACCTTGCCTATAATACTGCATGCATGCATGCATGCCAAGTCTCTTCAGTCGTGTCCAACTCTTTGTGATCCTATGGACTGTAGCCTATCAGGATCCTCTGTCCATGGGATTCTCCAGGCAAGAATCCTGGAATAGGTTGCTATGCCCTCCTCCAGGGGATCTTCCCAACCTAGCGATCGAACCTGCATCTCCTGTGTCTCCTGCATTGGCAGGCAGGTTCTTTACCACTAGTGCCACTAACCCACTTATTGACTTCTCTGATTTGTACCACCTCAAATCCTTGCCCACGTGTGTCCCTGCCTCTCTCATCCCTACTTCATTCCCTTTGTCCCAGTTGCACTAAACTATTAGCAGTAACTCGGACAAATGATGTGGTACATCACATGACATTTCACGTCACAGTATGTGCTGGCTAAGGGGTTGTCAGGAAGCATTTAACAGGAGGCTTCCTGTGTGCTGTTTTGGATCTGTCAGGAATTCTCTGCTCCTCATTAATTCCTGAATATTCAGGAATTAAGAGGAGAGGCAAGCCTCTCCCAGGACTGAGGAATCCAGGCATTTCCTTCATTAGTTTTTCTATACCGTGATAAGTATCCACTTCCTCCTTGTGAACCTTACGGTAAAAGTGATTGTTTACAAATCTCTCTCTTTAATATGGATTGCCTATGTTTTGTAAGTATGGAATTTTAATCTTTATCTTTGCTAAGAATGACAACTTTGTAAAACAGTATATATATACACACCATGTTAATTAAAACACCTTTGCTCCATCAGAGCTCTGGTCCCCGTTTCTTTCTTTCTCTCTCTCTCTCCTTGTTTCCCTCTCTCTCTCTCCCTCTCTTTTTCAGGCTGATCCCCTGGAGCGCAGAGGCTCTCTGAGTTCACTTTCCTGCTCGGGCTTCTAAGACCCTCTCGAGAAGGCGCCCTTCACCTTCACCCCATTGAGAGGGCGCCTGAGGCCTTCATGAACAGAGCAAGCCCATCTCTCTCCCTCTCTTTTTCAGGCTGATCCCCTGGAGCGCAGAGGCTCTCTGAGTTCACTTTCCTGCTCGGGCTTCTAAGACCCTCTCGAGAAGGCGCCCTTCACCTTCACCCCATTGAGAGGGCGCCTGAGGCCTTCATGAACAGAGCAAGCCCCATGCAGGGGCTTTATTGACTTTCTGCGTAAACCAGGGAATATCAGCCTCTTTCTCTCTCCTTTACTTTCATATCGGTCGACTCCGGACCACCAGGTTCTGGTCCTTAAAGGACTGCAACAAAGGCTAAGATTATAAATCATAAAATTTGGATCAGTTCAGTTCAGTCACTCAGTCATGTCCAATTCTTTGGCTCGTCTGTCCATATGATTCTCCAGGCAAGAATACTCGAGTGGGTTGCCATTCCCTTCTCCAGGGGATCTTCCCAACCCAGGGATCGAACCCAGGTCTCCTGCATTGCTGGCAGATTCTTTATCATCTGAGTCACCAGGGAAGTCCTTAATCCAATAATACCGGTGTCCTTATAAGGAGAGGAGAAGAGGCACANCTTCTCCAGGGGATCTTCCCAACCCAGGGATCGAACCCAGGTCTCCTGCATTGCTGGCAGATTCTTTATCATCTGAGTCACCAGGGAAGTCCTTAATCCAATAATACCGGTGTCCTTATAAGGAGAGGAGAAGAGGCACAGAGACAGAGATACCCAGGGAGAATGCCAGCGACCACAGAGGTTCAGGTTGGAGAGATGCATCTATAAGCCAAAGAATGCCAAGGGTTGCCAGCCACCACTGAAAGCTGTGAAGAGGCAGAGAAGAATTCTGCCCAGAATCTCAAGGCACAGAGCCCAAGAAGACACCTTGATTTCAGACTTCTGGCCTCCAGAGCTCTAAGAGAATACAGTATGCTTAAATCACTGATAACATTTTTATTGTATTAATTAGTTGCATTTTTATACCAGTTAAAATAATTCATACTAAATAGTAAATAACTAATAAACACATAAAATAATAATAACTCTGAATTATAGCACTTTGTGTAACATTTTTAAAGCAGCTCTAGGGACCAGATGGAGAAGGCAATGGCACCCCACTCCAGTACTCTTGCCTGGAAAATCCCATGGACGGAAGAGCCTGGTAGGCTGCAGTCCGTGGGGTCGCTAAGAGTTGCGGACGACTGAGCGACTTCACTTTCGCTTTTCACTTTCATGCATTGGAGAAGGAAATGGCAACTCACTCCAGTGTTCTCGCCTGGAGAATCCCAGAGACAGTGGGCCCCCGTATATGGGGTCGCACAGGGTCGGACACAACTGAAGTGACTTAGCAGCAGCAGGGACCAGATACACTTGCTATGAATACTTCTCTCATGGCCAGCTGATGTGACTTTGCTGAACGCAGAGTTGGAAGGGCTGTACACAGCCAGTTCTCATGAGCTAGTATAAGCTGTACCATTGAACTGCTGACTTTGGGCTCGTCTAAGACAAACTTTATTTTTTGGGGCTGCAAAATTGCCTCAGATGGTGACTGCAGCCAAGAAATTAAAAGACACTTGTTCCTTGGAAGAAAAGCTGTGACAAACCTAGACAGCTTATGAAAAAGCAGAGACATTACTCTGTCAATAAAGGTCTGTCTAGTCAAAGCTTTGGTTTTTCCTGTAGTCATGTATGGATGTGAGATTTGGACCATAAAAAAGTTGAACACTGAAGAATTGATGCTTTTGAACTGTAGTGTTGCAGAAGACTCTTGAGAGTCCCTTAGACTGCAAGGAGATCCAACCAGTCCCTCCTAAAGGAGATCAGTCCTGTGTGTTCATTGGAAAGACTGATGCTGAAGCTGAAACTCCAATACTTTTGCCACCTGATGCGAAGAGCTGACTCAGTTGAAAAGACCCTGATGCTGGGAAAGATTGAGGGTAGGAGGAGAAGGGGACGACAGAGGATGAGATGGTTGGATGGCATCACCGACTCGATGGATATGGGTTTGGGTGAACTCTGGGAGCTGGTGATGGACAGGGAGGCCTGGCGTGCTGCGGTTCACGGGGTCACAAAGAATCGGACACGACTGAGCCACNCTGGGAAAGATTGAGGGTAGGAGGAGAAGGGGACGACAGAGGATGAGATGGTTGGATGGCATCACCGACTCGATGGATATGGGTTTGGGTGAACTCTGGGAGCTGGTGATGGACAGGGAGGCCTGGCGTGCTGCGGTTCACGGGGTCACAAAGAATCGGACACGACTGAGCCACTGAACAACAGCAACGATAGCGGTAAGAAAGTTCAGAGTGTGTTCAGGGAAGACTCTGACATGGGCTCAAGCAGGACCTTTCAGTATAGAAGTATCATCTGTGGACATTGTCTTGTGTTGTATGCACTTTATCTTTTAAAATCTCCATGTGGAGTTCATTAACCTATTTCACTTCCAGGCAAGCAAGTAAGGACGTGAATGTGAAAGTACCTGAGAGTATTCAGATCTCAATGACAACATGAGAAAATATATGTCAAGTTACTCAGTTGAATCTAATTCCTGTGTTCTTTTTTTTTTTTTCTTTTGGGTTTTTTTGGGGGGTATGGGGGTGCATAATTAATTTTCTTTCATTTGGTATTCCGACTGTTTTGGTTAGGAGAGGTTTTAAATTGCTCAGCACTAATAGATCCTGGATCAAGAGACCAACACACCTACAGGAGTGTCAGAAATTTGTCACAAAAACGTACTCATCAGCTTCTCAGTGAATTTGATAGATAAGAAGATGACATCTGCTCAGTGACAGCCTGTGTGACAGAACTGAATGACTTGAGAAGAAGATGAAAACTACTTTACAGTCATTTCTGACATTGCCATCAACATTAAAAGTGCTGAGATTTACAGAAACTCCTTCCAAGGAGTCGAGAGGAGGAGCTGTGTGAGCCTGAGCAGAAGAACAAATGGTTAGCACTCAAGATGCAAAACAAGAGCAACTTTGACTTCACGAAGGACCACATTCCTGGATGCCATTTCCTCGTGTGGATTCCTGGTTGCAGCAAGGTGATAAGCAAATACCAGATAATCCTTCCACTTCCTGTGTGACTGAGCCCCTCCTTGTAGAACATATTAGATGCACTTTGATATATTTTTTTTAAAGAAAATACCCATCTCAACTACACAGGTTCCCGGGAAAGAAAAAGAGGCAGAGAGAAGGAAGAAGAGGCAAGAAGGAGGGGAGAGAAAGGAAGGAACAGAGGAAGGAAGAAAAAAAAAATGGCTTGGCTTATGCAAAAAGATTTCTCCAGAGAGCTTCAAACAGGAATGACCAAAGAAAGCAACTTTCTGGCATGACAGAGCACATTGGTGGCCGTTGGAAAGAATCTAAAATTGAAATCTATGTCCATCGAGTCTTAGATGTCCTCCTTTACCCATTGTATTTCAAATAACTTTCAAAATAAAATCTTTTAGCAAAAGAAAAAAAGATCTCACTACCACCTTGCCATATTTGTTGTTCATGTCTGACTCTTTGCAACCCCGTGGACAGCAGCATGCCAGGTTCCCCCGTCCCTCTCTATCTCCTGGAGTTTGCCCAGCTTCGAGCATATCTATATAGCCTTGCCATATACAGAATCATGCAAACCTTTATAATCAGGTGTTTTTACTGAACAGCCTGACAAGGGAACTAGAAGCCTGAGTATTTAGGACTCGGGTTTTAACCATGTTGTACTTCAGTTTTCTCCTTTATAAAATGATAGAGTTGTACTATGTAAGTAATTCTCAATTATCTTATATTTCAAGTTCACTAATCATTCTATTCCAGAGATTTCTTCCCACCCTGTCCTGGTACTTCGTGCCCCTAGGCCAAAAGAAATACCTAGACACTTCTCTTTATCAAGTAAGTAAGTAAAGTCACTCAGTCGTGTCCGACTCTTTGTGACCCCGTGGACTGCAGCCCACCAAGCTCCTCAGTCCATGGGATTCTCCAAGCAATAATACTGGAGTGGGTTGCTATTTCTTTCTCCAGGGGATCTTCCCGACCCAGGGATCGAACTCAGGTCTCCCGCATTGGAGGCAGATGCTTTAACCTCTGAGCCACCAGGGAAGTAGTGAGGTCTAAACAGCTTAGTAGTACTTTGTGTGGTATCCAACAGATGTCTCTGACCCTCAGAAACTTAAAATAACCCACGGTGTCTCTGTAGGTTTGCTTGTCACCCCAAAGTGCTTCAGTACACAATTTAAGAATCACAGTTCTAATCAAAACAACTTAGTTCTACTCTGATAGAAAAAGTCTTTTTTTTTTTTTTTTAGAGAAAAAGTGTTTGGATGATAGTTACTTACACAAGTTTTATGCACATGACCATTACAGTGGCAATTACTGAAGGAGTATTTTAATGTCAAAGTTTTAAAACACATAATTTTATTAGTAAGATGAAACATAAAATTGCTGCTGGGAATATAGTTTACGGTATCATCATAAAGCACAAAATAAATTCTGGTAACACTATTAGAATTATAGATTTAATACATAAAAATTATTTCATTAGAAATGAAATGCTTAGGAGTTCTCTGGTGGTCCAGCAGCTAGAGTCCGTGCTCCCGTTGCAGGGGGCCTGGGTTCGATCCCTGGTCAGGGTCTTAGTCCCGCATGCCGTAGCTAAGACTCAGTGCAGCCCAATAAATAAATATGTCTTTTCAAAAGAAATTAAATGATAGTAATACTGTTGACTATTACTTTTACAGCTATCATTATAAATTTAAAGATTAAAAAAAAGAATCCATAAGGAAACATATAACAATTATTGAACCTTATTGTTGAGAAACTTGTAGCTGCATTTTATTGAATAGCATCTCAGTTCTCGGGATAAAGTTTTAAACAGCAACTGGAAGAACAGCTTTATGTTTAAAAATGTTTTATTTTTAGAGTTGTCATGGTATAAAAGTTATTCCTCCATATCGAAGCTGCTGGAAAGAGCCCAAGTTTTGTGAAAGTTTTTCATTAAGTGTTTTATGTTGTCCCTGCTTTAATCCCAAACAAGTGCACACTCTTCTTAAGCTGTTGAATATTGGTTCCGCTGATAAATTAAGAAAATCCCTCTTCTTTGAAATCTTAAGCCACAGAACATGTGTTATATTGCTAATAAGAAGGATTAGACAGATATGGGCCACCCAAAGTTTCTCCTATTCCTGGATCATCTGCAATGAGAAAATAGCAATTTAATTGTGTTTCTTGCTTATCCAGGTCAACAGTTAGCACCAATATGAAGATACCCAACCGCACAGAGACAAAACCTAGAGCAGCAGGAGACAGTACCTGAAAACACAGGGTCTGAGGAAGCTGGGGAGGGGCAGAGCTATAGTTTGGAGGAGGAAATGGCAACCCACTCCAGCATTCTTGCCTGGAGAATCCCGGGGACAGAGGAGCCTGGTGGGCTGCTGTCTATGGGGTCGGACAGAGTCGGACACGACTGAAGCGACTTAGCAGCAGCAGCAGCAGAACTATAGTTAATAGCTGTTAGGTGTGGTTTGCAGGATGTAGGATGTGACTAGTAGCTAGAGAAAGATAATTAGAAGAAATGATGATCATCCAAGGNTGGGCTGCTGTCTATGGGGTCGGACAGAGTCGGACACGACTGAAGCGACTTAGCAGCAGCAGCAGCAGAACTATAGTTAATAGCTGTTAGGTGTGGTTTGCAGGATGTAGGATGTGACTAGTAGCTAGAGAAAGATAATTAGAAGAAATGATGATCATCCAAGGTTATTTTGATTAACTAGCCAGAAGGCCACTAATGGATACTCACAGTAATATGATCGAAAGGGAAACAGCATACTTGGCACATAGATTTGGGAGTTGAGGGAGAATTCATTTTAGCTTTATTTTTTAAATAGTTTTGATTAACTTTTATTTTATTTTAATTAATTAAAAAACACTTTAATTTTAGAAAAGCTTTTAGTTTTTTATTGTGGGTATATATATATATGTACATATATATATTACTAAATATACCATTTTAAACATTCTGAAGCATATAAGTGAATTTTTGCTTTTAATTTTTTATTGTGGATATATATATATATATATATAACTAAATATACCATTTTAAACATTCTGAAGCATATAAGTGATTTTTTGCCAAAGTCACACTGTTAAAAACAAATTAGGCAGTTTGATATATTTTTGGAAGAACATGGAGAATGAACAAATCAACAGAGAAAGAAATTGTGGAAATTAGGTCTCCTGACTTCCAGATCAGATTCAGCTAAAAATACTTTTACTCTTATACACGCCTTGTCTTCACATCACAGGTTTGATACAGCTGGAGTTGCATACCCGAACTGCTGTACCATGCTGTATGCAGGTGTATGACTGACTCATCTATGAAAATCTTATTTACTTTTTGAAGTCAATTGGTTTCCCTGAAACATTGTGTTGCTGCCTAATAGTCAATAGTTAATAGTCAATAGTTCAGCATCTTTTTTTTTTTTTTTTTTGCTTCAAGAAATAGAGAAAATGACATTAGCATTTTAAGGTGGGTTTTATTTCTCCAAATGTAAATATATATATATCATTCGATCAAAAAATGTGTTAGTATTCAGTTGAAGATGATAGAGATCTTTTGGAACATCTGCTTTATCTTGATCAGTTTTAAAATCAGATGCAGCAACTCCATTGCNAAGAAATAGAGAAAATGACATTAGCATTTTAAGGTGGGTTTTATTTCTCCAAATGTAAATATATATATATCATTCGATCAAAAAATGTGTTAGTATTCAGTTGAAGATGATAGAGATCTTTTGGAACATCTGCTTTATCTTGATCAGTTTTAAAATCAGATGCAGCAACTCCATTGCAATTCAACTTGTTTCTATTTTATTATACTAGGTTAATTTTTTAATATCTTATTTTAAAATTTTACTTGTTTTGTGGTTGCACTGGGTCTTGCTGTTCGTGCGGTTTCTCTAGCTGCGTCGAGCAGGTCTTGACCGCCGTTCGTGCCGTCTCTCCAGCTGCGTCGAGCAGGTCTTGACCGCCGTTCGTGCCGTCTCTCCAGCTGCGTCGAGCAGGGGCTGCTCTTCGTTGCAGCGGATTTCTCACTGCATGGGCTCTAGGGTGTGCAGCTTCAGCAGCTGCAGTGTGTGAGCTTCCGGCGTTTCTGCTCACAGGCTTAGTTGCTCTGCAGCATGTGGAATCTTCCTAGCCCGGGGATCAAATTTGCGTCCCCTGTATTGGCAGGTAGATTCCTATCTACTGCGCCACCAGGAAAGTCCCATACTAGGTTAATCTTGAAGACTCCTAATAGCTTTCATTAAGTTTACCCCAAAATATCACACATCTGTAGACTTAGCAGCATAATGTCCCCTATTCAAATAAACGCAAGCTCTTGCAATGTAATGACACCTCCAAATGCTAAACGTGGACTGTGGGCATTAAGTTGAGGTAGAGAGACTACTATTCCTATTTATTCTTTTAGGGCAGAATAATCCCAGTTTCACTGATTGCAAAGTAAAATGGAGACTGGTGGAGAGGAACTTGGGGATCACACAGACTGGCTTATAATTTCCACCCTTACACAAAGAAACTGCGTGACATTGTGTGGATTGTGAACTCCCCCAGAGTTTGAATTTTCTCGCCTGCAAAAGAGAGGTTAACGTCTGCACACTATGACTGATGTGGGATAAAAGAGAACTAACACGAACGTCATGGGCAGTACCTGGTCCTTAGAGCAGGTGACATTCAACAAGGGTTAGTCCCCTTCCCAGCTTTTCTCTGCTTGCACTACAAATCTGAAAATACACAGCTATAAAAAGTTGTCTTGAAAGAGACTGAATTGGAAACTTTTGTTTGGAATAACGAGATTGCAAGGGTGGCAGTTTTGCAGCATAAGGATTTGTTGGCAGACATTTGGAGCTTTATGCCTGCAAGGTGTTTGTAGAGTTCTTATAGTTTTAAGAGAATAGTTTGTTACTGTCAGTGAGGTTAAGCCTCTTTTCAAATGTTCAGAAGCCTTTTATTTTCCTGCAAAGGATTCTGGGGAACCTTACTTGAGACCTAAATCAGACTGGCCAGTTCCAGACATTTTGATAACCGCTATGCCAGAGGGACAAGCCCTGTGGGGAGTTTGGGCCCCGGGGTCAGAACCACAGGCCCGTGTTCCCCACCCCGCACCCCGCCTGGCAGTCCCACTTTTGAACTTCGTCTTGTATGTGTTCCTGTGCCCCTGTGCAAGGATGTTTATCACAGACCCATGGAAGCATTCCTTGCGATTAGCAATAGTAATATTAATTAAGTGTTGGCACATCCCTAGTATAAAAAAAGAGAGAGAGAACAGTTTGGATGCCATCTTCTTCCTCTAGCACAGAACTTCCTTCTCTTTTGTGAGATTCGTGGACAGTACTTTGCACAGCTCTAAAATAATGCTATTCTTTTCCAATTGTCTGGACTCGTCTAACAGTTACAAAACAGTATTTCACCAGCAGAGGCTACTACAGTTTATATAAAGGTTACAAACTGAAACTTCCTCTTAAATTCTGCAATGGTCTTTTTTTTTTTTTTTGGTGGTGAGGGAAGGGAGGAAATATTTCAGTTTAAATTTTTATAAAATAAATGGAAGATGATGGCTATTTGTTGCACATGTCTATCAAACTGTATTATATTTATATGCATATATGGGTCCTATTTTAGAGTGTAAGTTACTTGAGAGCTGAGACTGTGCCATAAGTTTCCTGTACCCTTCGCTAAGTAGAGTACACAGTAGGTGCTCAACAAGCACTTTTTAAAAATGCACCAAGAATAAATCTTGGTAGACAGAAAAATATATGAGTATAATCTAATGACATGGCCAGGCCTACAAAATTCAATTCCCTGTCAAAATCTTCCCCATCTTTCAAGGCCCAGCCTGGGAGCAAAGGAACTTCTTCCTAGACACTCCGCTAAACCTTTCCACAACTCCAAGAGGTCATTTTCCTCACGTTTGCATACTCATAGCATTTTATATCTCTTATTTTTGAACATCTGCAATCTTCTGCCTCATGTTATAATCTATTTGATGACTTAGATATAAATAATTACTAACTCCTACCTGTCCATTATTGCATCATCCTCAAATTTCTCAGAGTCCTCATCAAATGTGTGTCAAAGTCATCCCTTATTCAACAGTTAACGTCTGAAATGCTAAAGTTAAAAAAAAAATTTTTTTAAGTAGCTTTAAAACCCTTTGGGAACTAGGTATGTTCATAACAACATGAAAATAGGAAAATACTGAAAGCTTCATATAATAGAAGGATACTACCTGGATTTGCATCTGGGCTCCATCATTTATTTGCTGCTGGATCTTGGTCAAGTGCCTTAGCCTCTCTGTGCCTCAGTTCCTTCATCTGTAAAATGGGGAGGATAATAGTACCTAACACGGTTGGAGTCAGAATAGGCAGAAGTCTCTGAAGAGACCTTGTCACATAGTGAGCACTCAGTCACTGTTTGATCGTCACCATCATCATCAACTCAGAGAAAGAGTCCTACTTTATATGCAGCTTCTCAAAAGAATACCAGGCTTTGGCAACGTGAAAGGAAATGACACTGATGTGATTGGTTGAAAAAGTCTATTGTGGTAAGAACACTTAACAGGAGATGTACCCTCTTCACAGATTTTTAGGTTCACAGTACAGTATTGTCATCTGTAGCATAATATTGTACAGCAGATTTCTAGAACTTGCATCATCGTGTATAATTGAAAATATGCCTGTCAATTAGCCGTTCCTCATTTCCCCCTTCCTGTAGCCCCTGGCAACATTCTCAAGAATCTTTGCTTCTATGAGTCTGACTGTTCAACATATCTCGTGTAAGTAAATCATGCAGTGTTTGTCCTTTTGTAACTAGCTTATTTCACTTAGCATAATGTCTTCAAGGTTCTTCCGTGTTGTCACATATTACTGTGGCATTTCCTTCTTTTTAAAGGCAGAATACGGTAAGAGTCCGTCATGTGGATATTTTCCTTTATGCATTCATCTGTTGATAGGTATGATAGGCATTGAGGTTGTTTCTGCATCTTGGCCATCGGGAAGAGTGCTGCAAGGAACATAGGAGTGTCAGTGTTTTCTCAAGATCCTGTTTTCAGTGTTTTCAGTGGGAATGCTGACTCACATGGTGGTTCTATTTTTAATTTTTTGAGGAACTTCCATACTGTTTTCTGTAGTGGCTGCACATTTTGCATTCCCTCCAACTTTGTACAAGGGTTCCAACTTCTCCACATCTTCACCAACATTTGCTGTCTTCTCTGTTTTAAATTGTAGCCATCTGAAGAAGTGTGAGGTGGTATCTCATTGGGGTTTTGACTGGCATTACCCTGATGATCAGGGCTGTTAAACAGCTTTTCCTGTACCTGTTGGTCACATGTATCTCCTTTTTGGAGAAATGTCTTTTCTGGTCTTTGTCCATTTTTAAACCAGATTATTTGTTTGTTTATTTGTTTTTGCTACTGAGTTATACACGTTCCTTACCTGTTTTGGAAATTAATCGCTTCTCTGAGATATGGATTGCAAATATTTTCTCCCACTTCGTAGGTTGCCTTTTCACTCGGTTTTTATTTTCTGTGCTTGGCAGAACCTTTTAGTTTGATGTAGCTCATTTATTTCTTTTTGCTTTTCGCTTTTGTTGTCTAGGCTTCTGGAGTGATATCCAAGAAATCACTTCCAAGACCAACGTCCTGAAGATGTCCCCCATGTTTTCTTCCAGGAGTTTTACAGTTTCAGGTCTTACATTTAATTAATACACTTGGAGTTGATTTTTGAATATGGTGTAACATATGGGTCTAGTTTCTGATGTGAACTTTTAAACTTTAATTTCTTTAATTTTATTTATTTATTTATGGCTGCACAGGGTCTCTGTTGCTGCATGCTGGCTTTTCTCTGGTTGTAGCGAGTAAGGGCTGCTCTCTAGTGGCAGTGCAAGGCCTCCTCATTGCGATAGCTTCTCTTGTTGTGGAGCACAGGGTCCAGGCACACAGGCTCGGAAGTTGTGGCTCACCAGCTTGGTAGCCCCACAGTATGTGGGATCTTTCCAGAGTGGGGACTGAATCTGTGTCCCCTGCATTGGCAGGTGGATTCTTAACCACTGGACCACCAGGGAAGTCCTATTTCTGTTTCATTATATCATACTCAGTTCAGTTCAATCGCTCGGTTGTGTCCGATTCTTTGCAACTCCATGGACTGCAGCATGCCAGGCCTCCCTGTCCATCAGCAACTCCCGGAGCTTACTCAAACTCATGTCCATTGAGTCGGTGATGCCATCCAACCATCTCATCCTCTGTCATTCCCTTCTCCTCCCGCCTTCAATCTTTCCCAGCATCAGGGTCTTTTCAAATGAATCAGTTCTTCCCATTAGGTGGCCAAAGTATTGGAGTTTCAGGTTCAGCATCAGTCCTTCCATTGAATATTCAGGACTGAATTTCCTTTAGGATGGACTGATTGAATTTCCTTGCAGTCCAAGGGACTCTCAAGAGTCTTCTCCAACACCACAGTTCAAAAGCATCAATTCTTTGGCACTCAGCTTTCTTTATAGTCCAACTCTCACATCCATACATGACTACTGGAAAAACCAAAGCTTTGACTAGATGGACCTTTTTTGGCAAAGTTTTGTCTCTGCTTTTTAATATGCTGTCTCAGTTCAGTTCAGTTCAGTCGCTCAGTCGTGTCCGACTCTTTGCGACCCCATGAATCGCAGCACGCCAGGCCTCCCTGTCCATCACCATCTCCCGGAGTTCACTCAGACTCACGTCCATCGAGTCCATGATGCCATCCAGCCATCTCATCCTCGGTCGTCCCCTTCTCCTCCTGCCCCCAATCCCTCCCAGCATCAGAGTCTTTTCCAATGAGTCAACTCTTCGCATGAGGTGGCCAAAGTACTGGAGTTTCAGCTTTAGCATCATTCCTTCCAAAGAAATCCCAGGGTTGATCTCCTTCAGAATGGACTGGTTGGATCTCCTTGCAGTCCAAGGGCCCCTGAAGAGTCTTCTCCAACACCACAGTTCAAAAGCATCAATTCTTCGGTGCTCAGCTTTCTTCACAGTCCAACTTTCACATCCATACATGACCACAGGAAAAACCATAGCCTTGACTAGGTGGACCTTAGTCGGCAAAGTAATGTCTCTGCTTTTGAACATACTATCCAGGTTGGTCATAACTTTTCTTCCAAGGAGCAAGTGTCTTAATTTCATGGCTGCAATCACCATCTGCAGTGATTTTGGAGCTGGAAAAAAAATAAACTCTGTCACTGTTTCCATTGTTTCCCCATCTATTTGCCATGAAGTGATGGGACCGGATGCCATGATCTTAGTTTTCTGAATGTTAAGTTTTAAGCCAGCCTTTTCACTCTCCTCTTTCACTTTCATCAAGAGGCTGTTTAGTTCCTCCTCACTTTCTGTCATAAGGTGGTGTCATCTGCTTATCTGCATATATCATACTAGGTTAATCTTAAAGATCTCTAATAACTTTCATTCAATGTAGGCCAAAATATCACAGATCTCTAGACTGAGTAGTGTAATGCCCCCAGTTCAGATAAGAGCTTTCTAGTTATGGTGCGAGGGCTTCTCACTGCAGTGGCATCTCTTGTTGCAGTGCATGTGCTCTAGAGCTCAGGCCCAGTAGTTGTGGGGCAGGGGCTTAGTTACCCCATGGCATGTGGAATCTTCCTGGAGCAGGGCTGGAACCCGTGTCCCCTACATTGGCAGGTGGATTCTTAACCATGGACCATCAGGGAAGTCCTGAAATTTTACACTGATAAATTGGCTGTTCATTTCACCATTCAGTTTCTGCCGTCCCCTCTTCAAACTCACAGTCCATCTCTTTTCGTCTTCTAAAATGTTTTCTCTTCTTGTAAGTTTCATCTTTGCCTGGGACAGGGCTTGTTTCTCTCTGCTTTGCTTCCCACATCCCTAACTGACCCAGATACGCATCACTCCTGGTGCTTCCCTGCCCCGCCTGCAGCCAGCACTGAGTCAACAAGCACAATCTCTCCTGTCATATTCTGAGATTCAACCCTCAGGTGATAATTCTCCTGTATTTAGTCATTCACATCCTTTGGTTCACAGAGATGTTCAGTCTAGTGCCTTCAAATTGCTGACCTAAATAATATCCTTAGATTTTTAAAAATAATATAAAGCTTATTTTAGAAACAACCATGAGTCATTACAGAAGCTAATGAACTTGGGAATTCTATATAAAGTCATCCAAGCATATAAAGCCTATTTTTTTTTTCAAGGTTCCTGTTTCTTAGTTCAGTTCAGTTCAGTTCAGTTCAGTCGCTCAGTCGTGTCCGACTCTTTGTGACCCCATGAAACCAATCCCTCCCAGCATCAGAGTCTTTTCCAGTGAGTTAACTCTTCGTATGAGGTGGCCAAAGTACTGGAATTTCAGCTTTAGCATCATTCCTTCCAAAGAAATCCCAGGGTTGATTTCCTTCAGAATGGACTGGTTGGATCTCCTTGCAGTCCAAGGGACCCACAAGAGTCTTCTCCAACACCACAGTTCAAAAGCATCAATTCTTTGGCACTCAGCCTTCTTCATAGTCCAACTCTCACATCCATACATGACCACTGGAAAAACCATAACCTTGACTAGATGGACCCTTGTTGGCAAAGTAATGTCTGTGCTTTTCAATATGCTATCTAGGTTGGTCATAACTTTCCTTCCAAGGAGTAAGTGTCTTTTAATTTCATGGCTGCAATCACCATCTGCAGTGATTTTGGAGCCCCCCAAAATAAAGTCTGACACTGTTTCCACTGTTTCCCCATCTATTTCCCATGAAGTGATGGGACCAGATTCCATGATCTTAGTTTAGAGGGACATAAAGTTGTGTCTCTGATCCTGGGGGGAGAATGAGACATGAAATGTTCTCATATATGTTGTCCAAGGTACTATGAGATAACTTGAAGACAATGTTACAGAAAATTTAAAGGAGGAACAAGTTCCTGACTTGTTTATGATAAAAATTATTACACACCCTCCTTTCTAACTGGAACTGAACACATCTGTTGACTACTTTCTTAATGGGCTTAGAAGTACCTTTTGTGTGTCTAGTGTGAAAGTAGGTGGGTCATAAATACTAAAGCAAGAAAATAATGCCCAGGTGACAGGTGTGGAAGGGCCTCTGGTTTTGAGTTCAACAGCATCTGAGAAGTTTGACTTGGGGTCAAGTGTTGGGGTTACCCTTGAGATACAGTGGGCTTTAGATTCTACACTGAATGGAAGCAGAGGGTGAGTCCAGGAAACAGTTGAGTTAAAGAGGTAGCCAAAATGGGTGCTTCCCAAGTTGCTTTGTTAGCCTCTGTGGCCAGGTCCACTGTCTGCTCCCAGGGCCTCTAGGGTTGCTGGGCACCTCCTGAGAGGAAGAGAAATGAAATACTCAGGAGTGCTGGGATGGGGGAGCAAGAAATCATCCAAACCAGCAAACAGGATAGCCAAATTATCTTCTTTCCTATTGGAAGCATTTGGTCTAACTTCTGATTTGTGTCTAGGAATTATCTGTCCAAAGCTTCATTACACAAGAGTGTTGACACTGCATAGTCCTATAGGATAAGGATCTTGCACCTGAGCATTGTGAATAGTGTAGGACAACAGAACATAAAGGTTAAGTGGGCTGGATATAATGAATTCTAATTCATCTGTGAGGGTCCCTGACTCTGTTTCTGATCCTAGGTGGTCTTAAAAAATCCAAAATAAGATTTTCCGGTATTCTATAAGATAGGGCGGAGAAAGAAATGGCAACCCACTCCAGCTTTCTTGCCTGGAAAATCCCAGGGATGTGGGAGCCTGGTGGGCTGCCGTCTATGGGGTCGCCCAGAGTCGGACGTGACTGAAGCGACTTAGCAGCAGCATAAGATAGGGCATGGAAGAGCATGTTCGTTGTAAGGTTTAAACATAAAGGAGATAAGGGCTGGGAAGTGCCTCCTTGGTGAATATATAAATTAGGCCAGACTGACATCTCATTTTCTTCTTTTTCTTCTTTTTTTAAGTAATCAGAGAGGAAGTAGTGGAAGAGGTGGATATTGAAAAAATATTTTGGCTGGTCCAAATGGACCAGTCCCTTGTTCTTTTTCAAATTTATAGTTTTCATTGTATCATTCATTTGGAATTATCATGGTTTTGTGAGGTTTCAGAAACAGTTCTCTATTGCTTTTTATTATTTAACGTTCCACATCTGTGTCTCTGGTACTCTGGGATGTTAGCCAACCAGAGGAAAGAGGCTATGTCTTTTTGAAATTCGAGCCCCTTCAGCATCCAGCACCTTGCCTTGCACATAGTAGGTGTGTTAATAAATGCTTGTTAAAGAGTTAAGTCCTTAAGAGGAAAATGAAGAGGAAATATTTCTCTCATGATGAGAGCGAATATTTCTCAACTTATTTCAGATATGAATCAGCTACTCAGCAAAAAATGCTTCTGTCTGCTCACCAGGTATAGAGAAATGCTTTGGCTGAGATTGAGAGACTGTCTCCAGAGGATAATAAAGTGGGAGGAGAGCTGAAGACCCAGAACCACCACGAGGGGGCGGAGTCACAGAGAGTTGGAGAGTTTCTGTCCAATCGCAAATCCTGCCCAGTTACTGAAGCCCGCCAGCCGAAGCAGCCGCATTTCGCTTTAGGTGTTTCTGCCCAGGAAAAGCTGCAGATTCCAAGGCCGACTCCAGCAATGGCCTTTGTAGATCTACGGAAAGTGCTTATCAGTGATAGCCTGGACCCTTGCTGCCGGAAGATCCTGCAAGATGGAGGGCTGCAGGTGGTGGAGAAGCAGAACCTGAGCAAAGAGGAGCTGATAGCCGAGCTGCAGGTTAGGCGAGCGTGAGAGGGCTGTGTGGAATCCTCCGTGGACAGTGGTTGACACACTCGGCCCAGCGCGCCCCACCCTCACCTCCTACCTGGTGTCAGTCTTGGGGATCTCCCGAGTTTGGGGGCTGGAGAAGGTGGAGGGAGAAGGAGGGAGGAACCAACGTCTGCAAGCTGCAGGATGCAAACTTTCCGTTCAGTTTGCAACGGCGTGTTTCACGTTGGAACGTTTCCCGCCAACACTGCAAAGTGCAGGCTGCCCGCGGAATGCCAGCGCGGCTCCCCAGGGCCGTCTCTCCCGCCTCGCGCGGGGGTGCCGGGGGGAGGGGCGCCAAAGTGGCTTTCCTTCTTGGAACTCAGGGAGCGGCGAGCCTTCCCTGGCCGGCCCAGTCCTGGCTCGCCCAGCCAAGTCCTGCCTTCCCTGGGGGACGATGTTGGAGTACAGCCTGTCGCGTGGCTGCTCCAGCCAGCTCCCCCAGAAGCCGCAGGGAAGCGGCGGGACTAGGGCAGCAAACGCCATACCCGCCTTTAGTCTGATGCAAGACTACGGAGAGTTTTCACCGCCCCTCGGCCCGCCTGGGAGCGCTCGGAGGAAGGAGGGGCGGGTGATGGGGGGCGCCAGAGATCCCCGCGCCGGCCGCGCGGCCGTGACCGCGGCTCGGGCGGTCCAGGCCCAGTCTCCGCCAGCGGTTTCGGCGGATGGCCTCATCTTTGGCCTCGGCGCGGCAAGGTATGGGCAGATCCGTGGAGAATCCGATCCCAAATGCTCCCAGGAAACGTGTATTTCTTAGCAAATCTTTCTCAGAAGCGTACCACCGCTTGTCGTGTTATATAATTAGTGCCGTCTACTTCGGATTTTTCTTTACCTTGTTTGTAAAATCCCTGCGAGATTTGGTATAACACTTATTTTGGGAACTCTTCACTTCCGTTACGGCACTTCTTACTTCTAGCCTGCACCCAGCGCCCAGGTGTCTCCGCCCCACCCGCCTGGAAGCATTCTCCCTTGCCCCGCAACTCCCACACCCGGCATTGTAGCCTCCTACCAACTTCAGCCAGACTCAGCGCGGATCCACCCCTCCATCCTTCACTCCTTAAATTAAATCACAGAGGTGGCAGCTGTTGCTCCGGCGGTGAGGCAATCACGCGGTCTTCCTAACTGCCTTTGTCTCTCCTCCTGGGTTTCTCCTTGGAACCCTTGTTGGCTCCGGCCCCATGGTACTGTATCCAGCCCCTGTCCAGAAGTTTGACTGGTTCCTGTCTTCCAGAAGCTTGTCAGTTGGTTAGGGAGTCTGGTTAATAGACTGTGAAGCTAATGACCAGATAACACAGTACTTGAGTGCTAAATGAGACCGTCAGAAGCTTAAGCCTCTGAGGCCTGCTCCACTGCTGCTCAAGTGGGGAGGAGAGGGTGGTCAGCCTTGACTTGGTGGGGGCTAAGGACTCAGGAGCTGATCCTTGGAGCACCCTCGGAGTGAATGGGAGACAGGCACTTCACTTGTCACCTCCTCCTTTGTGCAGATGGCAGCGTGGCTTTGGCTCTGGGCAGTGGCCAGAAGGCTGTGTGGTGGTCTCTAGATCCTCACCTCCACCAGACCACCTGGCTGGGAAGTGTGGATGGGACTCGGGGGCTTTCCAGCTTTCTTGTGGAAATGAAAATCCTGTACCCCTGGGGTAGGGTGGGATGAGGGAGTGGAGCTGACAAGAATGAGAGCCCTTGGTCACTAGTTGGCAGGGTTCCAGGATGTTGGGAGGTTGACTGCGAATTGGGGGCTGGGACATAGAGGATGTTTTAAAGGCATTGCAAACTCCTGGCAGGAAGAGAGGTGTTTGTTGGCTACATTGTTGAGGGATTTGAGCATGCCCAGTTTTCATGTCTGTCTTTGTAGAAAAACACTAAGTTTGGAATCCCAAGTTAGTCGCCTTGGGCCAGTGAAAGGACTCCTATTCAAGCTACTGCTGCTGCTGCTAAGTCGCTTCGGTCGTGTCCGACCGTGTCCGACTCTGTGCGACCCCACAGACGGCAGCCCATCAGGCTCCCTTGTCCCTGGGATTCTCCAGGCAAGACCACTGGCGTGGGTCCTATCCAAGCTATCTCTTGTTATTCTGAGTGGAGAGGTATCTGGGTTAGCGGCCCCTGGCCTCCCCTGTTTAAACCTTTCACATACTGAAAGAAACTGGAACAGGTGGCCAGAACCATGCCTGGCTTCCCTTCACACTCCTTGGTATTCTGGGCAGGCACGGTTTGCTCTCTCTCGCTCCGTGGTCAGAAGTACAATCATTCCCCAGAACCATGCTTTTCAGACTTGAAGCAAGTCACAGCTCATTAGTGGGCGTTGAAGTCCGTTTAATGGGTCGTGATTAGCATTAAAAAGAAAAAATAGTAAATATCAGACAGCAGTACAGATGGTAAGGCTAAATGTGTTTGTTACTGTGGGTCTTAGTCAAAAATTTGGAAAACACTGGCTTGAAATAATAAAGCTTCTTGTTGGAACTCAACAAAACTCTTATTTAGACTGTGTACCCCTCTTCTATCATCTTATACAAATCTAGTAATAAACATTAAGTCTTACCACCTATCAGTGGTTTTAAACTTTGACCATGACCCACAATAGGAAATTCACTTTATACCGTAACTTAGTATACGCACACATATGTGTACACGCATACATGCAAGTTTCATGAAAGAACACCCATACTGTATGTGCTGTGTTCTGATATTTTCTTCTGTTTCATTAAATAACAATGCTGGTCAGAATCCACTAAATGCAGGCTGGTAATGCATTTAACTTTCTGAGGCACCTTAGTATCTTTATCTCCGAGTTTTAAGAAAGTAAAGGAAGGGAATAAATTTCCAGGCAAGAGTCCATGTTTTGAAAGGCTCTTTCAAAATAGCACGTTTCCAGCCTTTACACTAGGATTTGGTTTGCAAAGGTTACATAGCCATCTACTTAAGGAGGATCACATATATTGTGCCAAGCAGCGCCTACCTGCATTCTCTGTAGCCAGGGGAACATAACCTGGAGACTTTCTTTGGCGTCCCCTGTTACATAAGTCAGCACATGCTTGCACGTTCGGTCATTCAGTTGTGAGGCAGGAGCAATGCTGAAATCACCCCCAAGGCGAAGCCTGTCCTCCTTGGGAGAGAGGAAGCATGTGTGAACTTGAGGAGCATGAATGTGTTTCTACTGCTGAGTTGGCATAGTTTGTCTGGAACAGCCATAAATCCAGCAGAACAGGGTCCTGCTGTTTTCCAGCTCTGAGGCCTCTGAGGGGCTGGGAGTAGGAAGGCAAACCAAGTGCGGCGAATGCTTATTCCAGCCAGCTGTCATTCACGGATACAGCACACACAGCAGACGGCAAAGTAGGTGTGGTATTGAGATTCCCGTCGCAGGAGTGCCAGAGAGGACCTTGGGATGCTGCCGAAGAAAATTAGAACCACGGCAAACTTCTGAGAGGATGTGGGCTGCAGTTTTCAGAAGTAGAGGAGAGGTGGGGAGAGCAGGGAGCCACATCTCAGAGGGATGGCAGGGTCCTGAGGGGGCACGGTGCCTGGGAGTGCAGACTCTCAGTAAATGTGTGCATAGTGACTGAATCCTAACTTTTTTTTGGCGGGGGCGGGGGGTGCCCACCACGCGTGGCTTGTGGGATCTTAGTTCCTTGACCAGATATTGAACCTGGGCTCTTGCCAGTGGAAGTGCAGACTCCTAACCGCTGGACCCCCAGGGAATTCCCTTGAATGAATTAACTGATGCTGTTTGAATGAATAGGAACAGAGGTAGCTGAGGGTATAAGAGGCCTTGCGAGTTTGTGAACTCTGGCTACAGGGATGTCCAGATCGTGTGCGACCAGTGTCTGCTGAATGGGAGTCTGCAAAGGCAGATTCTCACTTGGGATGGGCGAGCTCTGCCTGTACATCTCAGCTGGTCTGAGTGGAGGCTCTTTAGACTTCGTGGCTTCAGAGAAAGCTGGGACACACCCTTGAGGGAAACAGAGAGACTGTAGGATAAATCTCCATAAGGGAGATCCTTCCACAGAGAGAGGCTCTGCTTGTTAAAAACTGGGGTTTCTGTGCTTGTCCTTGGAGTCTGCAGCGATGAGGAGGACTCCTGGGGAGTCTATATGCCCTGCCGCAGCCAGATTCCCTGTGGGAAGATTCCCAGGGTCTGGGGAAGGGCTGGCAGCTTTGGAGAGAGTATTCAAGGGGCATTCTATTTCAGAACCACGGACAGGAAAGGGTGTGAGGTGCTGGTGAAGGGTCCTCAATGCAGCTCTCTCTGGTCTGGCAGAGCTCCAGCCAGTGCACATGCATGAAACATTCATACCTCCAGAGAAGTAGCCGCCTTTTCTAAAGAATCAACCCAGCGTTGAGAGGCCCTCCAGATCTAAGCAGATTGCAGAGTAAGCTTCTTTTCTCCTCTCCCCTCCGTGGAGGGAAAAGCACCCTCTGTTCTCCCTGCATTTAACTTGTCCAAACTTGTTCCTAGGCTCTGGACTTGTGCACAGTAAACAAAGAGTGGGCCCTTACCCTGGAAGCCAGATGCCAATAGCCCCTCTTTGTCTTTGGAATCCATGTGGTGGGAAGGGAAGAGAGAAGGTTCTCATGGGATCCAGCTGAGTGCCCCGCTGGGGAAATGCAGGGCGAGTTACAGGCTTCAGATCAGTTGTCTATTCCAATGCTCGTGTGTTACTGGAGGAGACCAGGGGTAGTGGTGACATAACTTGGCACAGTGACCCAATGTGTCATTGGCAGCACGGGGCCTAGAGCCCCAGGCTCCTGGTTCCCAGCTTGCTGCTTTTGCAGACACCCGTGCAGCTTGCTCATCAACCAAACCTGGAACAGCCAGCGCTGGGCAGAGGGTGCATTCTCTCTCCTGCTCCATTTCCTGGGCCTTCTCGCTGAGTATTTGGCGCAGCATCCTTGTTCTGCAGAAGATACCATCAGATGCCCGACAAGCCTAAGGACGATTGTCCCCAGGTCTGGCTTAGCCCAGGTAAAATGGCTGTGATGAATCCAAACAGTCTGATTTTTCACGTAGATTTAGTTTTAGTCTAATAGTGCCTGGTTTTCTGACCCAACTGTGAACCAGCTTAATTGTTTTCTCCCCTTCCCTCTACTGTGGTTTCTGTTTTAGGAAATGTTTTTCTTTTAATAATTTGCCTTTTATTAACTTCACTTAGTCATTCAGCCGACCAGCATTTATTGAGTGCCTTCTGTGTACCAGGCATAGGGGCTCACAGAGTGGAATCTGATCTCACCTCACCCCTTCAGTAGCTCTGTGTCTGATGAAGGAAGTGATGTCCCTTGAGCAGGGCCAGATATCGTGCCAGGGGTTGTACCTGTCATTTCCTCCTCACACACCTGAGGAGGCCGAAGCTCAGAGTCTTAGCTTGTCAGGGCTGGAGCTTGGATTTAAACCCAAGCCTGACTGTTGGTGAAGGCTTTCAGAGGTGTGTCCACATACACATGCCTTTCTTGGCTATCCAGCGTCAGCCAGCCTACAGGGACTCCCACCTTGGACAGAGAGGCTGTACAGAGACCAACTCTGTGGATCCAGGTGTTTCTTTTTCTGCCTCAGGACTGTGAAGGCCTTATTGTCCGCTCGGCCACCAAGGTGACTTCTGACATCATCAATGCGGCAGAGAAGCTGCAGGTGGTGGGCAGGGCTGGCACGGGCGTGGACAACGTGGATCTGGAGGCCGCGACCAGAAAGGGCATCCTGGTCATGAAGTAAGTCATGGAGGTGGTGGGAGTGAGTGTGGAGATTGACCGAGTGGAGGGAGGAGATGCCTGTAGAGTCAGAAGGGGGTCCAGGAGGCTGCCTGCTCCAGGCTGAAAACAGATGGGGTGGGGGCAGGTCGGAGCTCACGGTTTAGTGGTTCCCCAGGTTTCTGACGTGGAAGCTGTCTTGGTAATCTCAGAATGCTTCACAAACTCACCCCGCAGATGCTTGCAGGCCTGCGGCCTGGCTGAGGGATCAGAAGAACCTTAGTGGATTTCCCTCAGTCTCTGCTGCAGCCTGCCCCTCCCCCTCTGCGGTTCCGTATGGAGCCCAGTTCTGCATGGAGCCCAGTTCTGCAGACTCCACCTGATGCTGGCTCTTGTACTGCAGCACAGCCTTTGCTAGTAGACAGACTTGCCCACTCTTTCTCTTCCTCTCTTCCCTGTGCTCTTCTGGAAAGGGACCCCAGTTTCTCAATCAGACTCCAGGGCCAAGAAAGAAGGGGTCCTCCTCAGAGCTGTGTTTTGCAGAAACTCATGGCCAAGGTCATGGAAGCATGCCAATGCTAGGCAACCCTTATTTCCGGCACCACTCTGACATAAGATGGAGTGACAGGGTTATCCCTGTCCACTTCTCCATCCTCCATTTTTTCTCTTCCCTTGGGAGCCTCATCGTCAAGACCTTCCCCTCCCTTCTCTCCACTTCCCTCTGTAGGGCAGGGGTTAACTGACCTGGTTATCAGCCTGAGGTCAGTATCCAACAGAGGCGATGTTAACCGGTAGCATCCTCCGGGCTTCCCAGGTGACTCACTGGTAAAGAACCCACCTGCCAATGCAGGAGACGTGGCTTTGATCCCTGGGTTGGGAAGATCCCCAGGAGGAGGAAATGGCAACCCACTCTAGTATTCTTGCCTGGAAAATCCAGTGGATAGAGGAATCTGGAGGGCTACAGTCTATGGGGTCACAAAGAGTTGGACATGACTGAGCGACCCAGAACATACATGCAACCCATCCTTCAGTCTTGCCCTGGATCCAGAAGCACCAGCCCCCTGGCCCCAGCACCTCCTCCCATATTCTGTTTAGTCTGGTCATTAGCTGACAGGAAGTCAGGTGTTCTTAGAAAGACAGACTCTAAGAATCCTTTTATCTTGACGTTTTCATTTTTTAAAAATAGAGTCTCTTGACCTTTTTTCTCCTTATAACCTTCATTTCCAGAGAAGAAAAGACCCAGTAGAGGGCATAAAGGGTAAACGTGTGTTAATATTCTAAAAACAGTAAGGAAAACCTTTCAAGAAAAGAAAGATAGTTTCATGGATTTTTCCTCTATCTCCCTTTCTGCAAGATGGGTAGAGTCAACACTGGCCTTTGATTTATCATGTGAGGAAGCTTTCTCAGTGCAAAACTTGTGGAGAAATAGAAGCCCAACAGGAGGAGATAAAAATACTAGCTTTGTTCCTAATAAAAGCCAGGTTGGGCAACTTGATAAAAGTCTGTGGTCAAAGGGCCACCCTCTGCCTCTGTCACAGGTACAGATGTGTGATGCTGACACCACAGTGTAAATCAACTGTACTCCAATAAAATAAAAGCTTGATGGCATGGAGCAGCAGAGATTTGTGCTTTTTGTAGGCAGGTAGATCCTGAAATAAGAGGAGTCAGATAATGGCTGAACCACACACGTTTCTCCCCATCTAATGAGATGCTTCTCTGACTCAGGAGACGTAAGTCTGGGTAGAGAGAGCCCAGGTGTGTTTCTCGAATGGGGGTCCCTCTGCAGGAAAACATAAAGCCGGGACAAAAGGGTTTTCTTCCAACTTTGGGTTTAGGGCAGGAGTACCTCACAGAACTCCGGGCTGGTGGCATGGGGTTGGGGGTTTCCATTAAGAACAAGTATGCTCAAAATGTTGGAGAGAATGTAGAAAGAAGGGAACACTTATACACTGTTGGTGGGGATGTAAATTGGTGTAGCCACAGTGGAGAACAATAAGGATCTTCCTCAAAAAACTAAAAATAGGCCTACCACATCACCCAGCAATCTCACTCCTAGGTATATTGGGGGAAAAAAAAAACACACTAATTTGAAAAGATACATGTACCCCAGTGCTCACAGCAGCATTATTTCAATTGTCAAGATGCAGAAGCAACCTAAACGTCCATGGACAGATGAATGGATAAAGATGTGAGATATATACATATATGCACAAACACACACAATGTAATGCTGTTGTTTAGTCTCTTAAGTCATTTCTGACTCTTTGTGACCCCATGGACTATAGCCTACCAGGCTCCTGTGTCTATCAGATTCTCTAGGCAGGCATACTGGAATGGATTGCCACTTCTTACCCCAGGGGATCTTCCCAACCCAGGGATTGAACCCATGTCTTCTGCATTGGCAGGTAGATTCTCTACCACTGAGCCATTCTGGGAAGCCCATATAATAGAATATTATACCTGTGTACACCCATGGTGGATTCATGTCAATGTATGCCCAAACCAATACAGTACTGTAAAGTAAAATAAAGTAAAAATAAAAATTAAAAAATAAAAAAAACAATAAAAAAAGAATGAAATTTCGCCATTTGTAGCAGCCTGGATGATTTTGGAGGGCATTAGGACATAAATCAGAAAGAGAAAGACAAATACAGTGTGATATCACATGTGAGGAATCTAAAACATATACCAAACTAGTGAATGTAACAGAAAAGAAACAGACTCACTGATAACAGAGAGCAATCTAGTGGTTACCAGTGGGAGGGAGGGGGTGTGGAGTTAAGATGTACAAACTATTAGGTATAAAATAAGCTACAAGGATATATTGTTCAACATGGAGAGTAGCGACAGTATTTTATAATAGGTATAAATGGAGTGTGACCTTTAAAAATCGTAAATCACTATATTGTACACGTTTAACTTATATTGTGTATCAGCTATACTTCAATTTTTTAAAATGTAAAGAAATAACCCATAAAGCTAAACAAGAGAAATAAAGAACTGGTAAGCTCATGGGGCAGGAGAGCAAGCTCGGGGTGCACTAGAAGCTTTCCACGGGGACAGGTGTGGGAATCCTGGTCTGGCTGACAGATGACCCCCCTCTTTTTCCATGCATAGTACCCCCAATGGGAACAGCCTCAGTGCTGCGGAGCTCACCTGTGGAATGATCATGTGTCTCGCCAGGTAAGTGAGTCCCTAACTTCTGAGGAGAGTTACTCTCTGTGGTCTGTCAGCTGTTATGACTCCCTAAGCAAACTGACCCAGAGAAACATAGAAACACTTCAGCCTGGTGATGTGCAGGCTGCTAAAAACCTTCAAGGCTGTCAGTCCTCAACTGATCACTCATTATCCTGGTTCTCACCTTCATTACCTGGGAGCAGGCCCATTGAGAAAATAAATATGTGGGTGATCTTTTCTTTCTCCTTACTCACTTCCACTCTCCACACACATCCCCTGCGCTAGTCACAGTGGTAGCTGTCCACACACACACGAAGCCTTCTCTGATCTTGAAGCCTCACAAATGCTGTTTCTGCTGCGTGGGTATCCGTCCCTGCCATTTCTTTCTTTAACTCTTAAAGCTGTTCTTCAAGGCTAAGCTCGAGTGTTAATTCATCAAAAAACCTCTCTCTAGATTCCCCAGCCAGGCCGATTCTCCTGGGGCTTACCTCTGTCAGTGTCTTTGAAGATCTATATGAAGGGAATGGAATAGAAAGCTTCCCTGGGATCCCTGGGACCATGACCTGTGGGTTCATAACACAAAAGATCTCAAAGGGACAAATCTCTTAAAGAGAGGGGACAGCCTAGGGACCAATGAATATTGCACAGTGTACATGAGTCTTACTGTGTTGGGTGGTAAAGTGACTGAGCTCCCGCTGTTGAACAGGTAGTGGGTCATTGGGAAGGACAAGGAGCCAGTGGATGGGCAGAAAGATGCTCTGGGTCCATTCATAGGTCCATGGATCCTTAAACAGGGAACCCAGGCAGCCAGGACCCCTTTTTTCTCTACTCAGGGGGCCTGAAACCTTCTGGGCCTGAGAAATGATTCTTTCCCCTTCTCAAGACCTGGGAGAGGGTCTGAGGGCATTCACCTTTGCTCTAACTCTTCCCCAAGATTTCTACCTGAGATCGTAGGTCTTCACTGATACTCACCTGTCAGTGAAGATGAGAGGAGGTTGGAAAAAGGGAGGAATAAGGAGGATGGCCCAGCAGAAGGGACCTGGTCCGGAAGGGGTCCCTGTGCTGGCTGTTTGGATCTCCCAGAACATCTGGAGAAGTATTGAGGCCTGATGCCCTGGTGTCATGTGTGCTATTAAATTCAGTGGTGTGTGTTTGTATTTTTGAGAGATGAGGGAAGGATCCCAGTGCAGCTTTCTATTTCACAATTTTTTTTTGGAGGTGATGTTCCCTTGGGAGTCAGGAATAGTTTTCCTCCTCCTCCATGACCAACTTTACTTAAAGGAGTTGGCAAAGCAGTATGATTTAGGTTCCCAACCTCTCATCATGACCTCAGTCATCACCAGTCTCATAACTCACCCTGCGCTGGTTTAATCAGCGTGCTTTCCCAGCCAGGCAGCAGCAGCAGGGGTGGGGGGTGGGGGGGTGGACAGTGCAGCTGAGAGCACTGGGCAGTGTGGGTGGAGAGCAGGCCGGGATGGGCCTCGCGCTGGGGGACTTCGACTGGATGCCTGCTCCTGAGGAGCTGGAGAGGAACACGGACCTGGAAAGACAGGAGAATGTGACAAAGGCGGACTTCACTGTGCCGCCTGTTTTCCTTCCTCTTGTTAAGTCGGGTCGGCCTCCATTTATCTCTCGGGAGGTTACAGGTGGCCCTCCTCACACTGGCCTGCTGAGGACCCCACGGTGTTGAAACCTGGGAAGACACCGTGGCCAGCTGGGTGGAGCGCCCAGAGGGCGGGTGTGGGGGTTTCCTGGACCCGGTGGTGCCGCACGCACACCTCAGACGGCACCGTGCAGCCAGGTGGGCAGAGGTCGGGAGGCGAGAGGACGGAGGAGGCCGATGGGGGCTCTGTCTCACTCGGGCAGGTCTGATCATCAGGTGTTGCTTCCTCGAGGCGAGTCATTGTCCTCAGTGAAGGGAGGACTTTGTCCTTCTTGCAGTGAGGCCTGATGGGCCAGAGCAGTGAGATGGGGCTGCTTCCCTGAGCTCTGTTGAGTTTGCCCGTGAGTTCATGGGGCTGTGACAGCAGGGCGGGCTCTCCATCAGCCTCATCCTCAGATGGAAGTCTGTGCCTGGTAACGTGTAGACAGGAAAGAAAGCTTTGAGTCGGAACCCAGGAACGTGGAAATATGGGAGCGGTTATCTTAGAATCTCTGTTTTCTCTCTTGCATATGCAGACACGCACACACTGCTGAATTTTATGGCCGGCAGGAAAGCCTGCATTGAAATACTTAGGAGGCTGACTAGAATGGCTGCGATCCAAAAGTCTGCAAGCAATAAATGCTGGAGAGGGTGTGGAGAAAAGGGAACCCTCTTACACTGTTGGTGGGAATGCAAACTAGTACAGCCACTCTGTAGAACAGTGTGGAGATTCCTTAAGAAATTGCAAATAGAACTGCCTTATGACCCAGCAATCCCACTGCTGGGCATACACACCGAGGAAACCAGAATAGAAAGAGACACATGTACCCCAATGCTCATAGCAGCACTGTTTATAATAGCCAGGACATGGAAACAACCTAGATGTCCATCAGCGGATGAATGGATAAGAAAGCTGTGGTACATATACACAATGGAGTATTACTCAGCCATTAAAAAGAATACATTTGAATCAGTTCTAATGAGATGGATGAAACTGGAACCGATTATACAGAGTGAAGTAAGCCAGAAAGAAAAACACCAATACAGTATACTAACACATATATATGGAATTTAGAAAGATGGTAATGAGGACCCTATATGCAAGACAGCAAAAGAGACACAAATGTGTAGAGCAGACTTTTGGTCTCTAAGGGAGAGGGAGAGGGAGAGGGTGGGATGATTGGGAGAATAGCATTGAAATATGTATACTATCATGTAAGAAACG
>SJYX01004756.1:98781-127676 GCA_006410675.1 Oreotragus oreotragus
GGTTCATGTTTGGGAGTTCGTGTACACCCGTGGCAGATTCATGTCAATGTATGCCAAAACCAATAGAGTACTGTAAAGTAAAATAAAGTAAAATGGAAGCTCTAAAAAAAAAAAAAGACAATAGCATCATTAAAAAAAAAAAAAAAGAAATACTTAGGAGGCTGACTGGTGGGGATGCCTTCCTCGGCTTTAAATTCATTCTGCTACTTCTGGCTGAGTGATGCTGGGCAAGGGGTTTAACCTCCAGCGCCTGCAATCTCCCCCCAACTCTTCCCCCCCACCCCCGCCATGCAGTTATTGTGAGCATCAAATGAGCTGATATTTAAACATTGCTTCTTATCTCCTCCTTTCTCACTTCTGGAAGAGCCTGGAGGACCATGATCCACCTAACATATCTTGCCTCTGATTTTTCACGTCGCCCTAATTTCCTTTGTCTCCTCTGGAAAACACATGGAGAATCAGCCCTCCATGTTGGCTGATAGGAGGGGATAGGCTGCGGAGCGTGTGGGATGTGTGTGTGTACGTGTGCGGTGAGACAGGAGGTGCTATGGTTGTTGGAAGCGTCCAGACCATAGCACCTGCTCACCCCAGCGTAGTCTAACTCTCAAGGGAGAATAAGTATTCAGCTATCCCCTGATACAGTGGAAGATGTCGTAGGTTGTAGCTCTGAATGAAATAAAAAAATGGAAATCTTTGTGCTTCTGAAACATTTGGTGTTGTTAAAATCCCCCAATACACCATTTCATTATCTCTACAAATGCTGGAGGATTAGCTTTTGCTTTTTACATGCTTGGAGTCACTGAGGCCAATATTCAAGCAACTGAGATAGACTCAAGAACCTCCTCCCCGACATTTGGCTGGAGACAGTCCCAGGGCTCCAAGCCAGGTCTTGTCAAGGGATCCTCCTGCTATAGCCCTTTGTCTATCCTCAGAATTTCTGAACCTGAGCCCCCAGACCTAGCTTGAGCTTGTCTTCATCAGGGGAGCCTGGCAGATGTGGTGGCCGTGCGCCTCCTTCCTGGCTGGTGGGGTCTGGGTGGGCTGCTGAATGTGTCTGTCCTTGCAGGCAGATTCCTCAGGCAGCGGCATCTATGAAGGATGGCAAGTGGGAGCGGAAGAAGGTAAGCAGCTGGCCTTGCCTCACCCTGCCCGGCTCGGTGTCCACAGTCCACAGGCACTGACTTCGGCTTCTTTCCCTGTTTGCAGTTCATGGGAACCGAGCTGAATGGAAAGGTCCTAGGAATTCTTGGCCTGGGCAGAATTGGGAGAGAAGTGGCCACCCGGATGCAGTCCTTTGGGATGAAGGTAAGAGGTCGCCAGACCTCTTTGATGTGGGGCTTCCTGTGGCAATTTTAGAAGAGGCAGCTTTGCTTGAGAGGAGCTGAAGCTTTGTCCTAGGAAAATCTGATGCCCCCTTTTGAGCCCCTGAGTAAATGGGTGGTAAAGCCAGGGAGCGAGGGGACATGGGCCCACTGACCTAGACCCTTGAACTCAGCATCTGGAAATACTTGGTGGAGATCCTTCAGCTCTGGGATGAGTAATTGCCCTGAGTCCCCTGAAGCAGAGTGGAGTCTTATCCTGCCTGTCCTCTCCTCCCCTTCTGTGAGGGCCTTCTTGTTTTGCTTCTTCTGTCTCCTGTGATAATTCAGGAAACAGGAGCAAGTTTGCAACCTTGCAGCAGAGCCATTGCTGTCCGTCTTCTAGCTCCCCTCCGTAGTCCAGAAGAGGTGGAAAGGTGCTTGCCTATACATTGTGAGGGACTTCCCTGGTGGCTCAGACGCTAAAGAATCTGCCTGCAATGCCAGAGACCCAGGGTCAATCCCTAGGGCAGGAAGATCCCCTGGAGAAGGGAATGGCAACCCACTCCAGTGTTCTTGCCTGAGAAATCACATGGACAGAGGAGCTTGGCAGGCTACAGTCCAGGGGGTCACAAAGAGTTGGACATGACTGAGCAACTCACACTTCCACTTTCAGACACTGTGGAAACAGATCATAGAGCCCACAGTGGCTGGGAAAACACACATTTCTCAGGAATCTTCCCTGACCCCACCGCCCACCAAGGCTCTGTCTTAGCCTGTGCTTGCAGCCCAGTAGTTCTTCTGGTTGAGGGAGAGCTGTCATCAGAAGCAGTGCTCCCCAGCCCCGACCCCGGGGACCCATCCGGAAGACCGTGCCAAGGGAGAGGAGACCCACCGGGTGCCCAAGTGGGCGAGAGAGGTGTGGCAGCTGGGTGGGCTGGTGGGCATCTCCATGTTTACTGTGGCTGTGGAGAGAGGGATTGTGGGTTCAAACTACAGCCAGAAAACATTAAGGAAGATGGTTTTGAAAATCAGATTATTTCAGGTCTAGAAACATTTACATAAAGCTGTATGGAATTTTCTCTTTTTTCCCTTGCTCCTTCCTTTCTGTATGTCCTTCTCACTTTGCATTAGAAGAGACCTTATAGATTAACGCTTAATTTTATATCAACCTCTGAATTTTGTAAGTTTTTGCTAAGGGCTCATAGAAAATGGATGGTGAACAGGGACCAGTTGGGCTTCCCTTTGTACCACAGTCTGCATCTTCTCTACTTATCATGCTCTCTACTTAGCATATCTACTGAAGTCAGCCAGACATCTCATCTTCCTTAGCACCAGGAAGGAGACGTACCTTTTTCTGGCTTCCTGTGAGAGGGGACAGGGCCCAGTAGGATGCACTGATCGTGGAAGCAGACCAAAGCCGTGTCCTTTGTGCAAGCCACAGGGAGCACTCTCTCCTTTTTGCTTGTTTGTGAGGGCTCAGGGTAAAGGTTCAGCTCCTGGAAAACTCTGATCATCTAAAAGCAGGGGTCAGGGGTTCAGTAAAACTCAGGGCACATGTAGCAAAACACGTGAGGGCTTCACTGATGACGTGGTGACTTTGGGACGGTTGCCAGACCCAGCGGTCATTCAATCACGTGCGCTCCCCTCCCGTAGGGCACCACAGTACACTGGGCTCTTCTAGCTTGGCAACACTCATTGTCAAGGACGTGAGATGTTTGTGGTGACTTTAGCCAGACCAAAAGGCCTACCCTGTTTCCTGAGAAACTGAAGTGATTGGTAAGCTTGTCTGTCCTTTTGGCGAGCATCATGCTCAGGCGCTCCGTTGCATTGGACTGTTTCTGACCCCATGGACTGTAGCTCACCAGACCCCTCTGTCCATGGGATTTCTCAGGCAAGAATACTGGAGAGGGTTGCCATTTCCTCCTCTATAGCATCTTCCCTACCCAGGGATAGAACCCCACCTTGCCAGATGGATTCTTTACCACTGAACCACCTGTGAAGCCATCTATTTTCCTGAATAATTGAAGTGACTGGTAAGCTTGTCTGTTCCTTTGGCAGCACTCAGCTACTTAACCGCAGCCCCGTCTGCTTCCTAGAGGCACAGAGGGATACAGGACCTTGAGCATCAGCGGCAGACACCACTGACATGGCTCAGCTCAGACCCTGCATACGAGTGCTCACCTGTGTCTCTGGGCATAGCACATACCACATGCCCACCTGCTCTGTCCCCAGCATGGTTTTGAGGGTGTGGGTACCCTTTTTGTGTTGCAAAATATATCTGCTGCTCTGAGGGGTTCTTCTGTCCAGATGTCTCTGGAGGGTCACTAGACTGTTTTGCTTCTGGTACATGTTCTTTGTAAACCTGAAACACACCTTGGAATGTACCCCCCACCCCACATACACCCCAGCCCCTCAAGAGCAGCCTGGCTCTGGTTCTTTCACACTGGCCCAAAGTGGCCTCTTGTACTCAGCTGCTCACTTTGATCCAGCTCCCTAACAGGTTTCTGGGTCTGACACATTTTGAATCATATCTCAGTGCAGAGAAATCACTGACCTGCATCATCTGAACCTTGGTTGATGTTTGAGCAGTTGCAGAGAGCAAGATTCTCTAAAGGCCAAGGAAGGAAGATTCCTGAACAAATTGTTAAAGAGATGATTTATCAGTATCCAGGCAGGATGAGTGTTTACTAAACACAAGTTGTTTCTAACTAGTCTTGATCTCTCTTTGGAAATCAGTAGTAAACTGGTAATATCATGGGACACCCTAGATGTATATGTCTTGACTATTTAAAATTATAATCATGTAATAAATGAATACATTCTCATAAAAATTGAAATTTAGATAAAGGTCTCCTAGATGACCATCCCAATCCGAGTTTCCTCAGGTAACATCAGTTTGATATATGTCATCTCGGACTTTTTCTATGTGTTTACATGGAATACAGGTTTCTGGGATATAGGTACAGTTCTGTACCTATAAGAGGAGTTTTAGCCTAGAGACAGTAGAATGTTGTGCATGTTTTTAAGATAAAAACGTATATTTTGAAATAAATAGATCTACTGTATTTTTAAACTGTTGCATGGAATTCCTTTGAAGGGATAAATTGCTTTTATTTGGCAATTACCTCAACGATGAACATTTTAGATCTTTTGTAGAATGTGGACTTTAGCAAGCGTTGGCGAGGTCTTTCATGATGCCTTTGAAATTAAGATGGAGAGCATGAGCTTGGTGCTGAGGGTTTAGTAACTGGCTGAAGGATGTGTTCATCTCAGTCTGCAGAGGGATTGCTTCAGGTTGGTGCAGGGCTCTGCCTTGCTCCCTGTGCCCATCCACAGCCTGGATGATGTGTCATTTGTGGATGACAGGAAGCAGAGGGAAGTAATTAATACTTAAAAGTTCAGACTTAGGTCTTAAGAGGCATAGGAAGTCTAGAATAGTTGGGCATCCTAATAGGAAATTTAATTGGAATACATGTCAGTGCCCCACATATGAGGCCCAGAGCAAGTAGAGTTGAGTGTAAAGGTGTTTTTAAAGGCTTTTCTAGGAGAAGAGGCCTTTAGTTGACAACAGTGCAGTGTGATTAATTGTGACATGGTTGATAGAAAAGGTTCTGTGACTCTTGGCAGCATTGAAAGAAGATGACTTTCAGAACAAGGGGATGACATTCTTCATGCTCCGTACCGATCAGCTCCTGTTGTGAGTATTTGAGCAGTCCAAGACCCCATGTTCTGCAAGACTGTGAAACTTGGGAGACAGGGTGATAGCAGGAGAGCCCACACATCTGTGCTTCCTAAGAAAGGGTGGAGGCACTGGGATCTCTGAGCTCATCAAGAGGTGGGAGTCACAGGGGAGGCCTTGAAATAGCCAAAGGGAAGTCGTATAGATGAGTCACGCTCTCTGAGAAGTAGATCCAGGAAGGAGCACTAGAGTGCTGGCTGGAGAGGCAGGGTTACAGACAGTGCTGGCCTCAGTGGAATAAGTGATCTCAGGAGAGAGTGACTCCCCATCACTGCAGATACACTTACAAGACCAGGTAACTACCTGGCCAGCAGGTGAAGAGGGGATGTAAACACAGACGCAGATGCCCTTTGAGCCCTCACATCTCTGAGCACACATCACCCCAGTGGACTACCAGTTTCTTTAAACCGTGAAAGGGCCCTGGCCATGAGTTCACTGTGTGGTCATAGGTCATGGTGCCAAATTTTTAAGGACTGGGTTTGTTACAGTAACTTGGGAGAACAACCTAAAGACATAAAGATGGGACTGCCCTTGAGGTCCAGTGGTTAAGATTTCACCTTTCAATCCAGGGGTTGCCGGTTCCATCCCTGGTTGGGAAGCTAAGATCCCACGTGCCTTTTGGCCAAAGAACCAAAACTGAAAACAGAAGCAGTATTGTAATAAATTCAATAAAGGCTTTAAAAATGGTCCACATCAAAAAGATCTTTTTAAGAAAAGGACATAGAGTGGACCAGGAGGCGTGGGGGACCCTGAGTTGTTCTGGTTGGGCCAGCTCGAGCAGAACAGTAAAGCCTGTAGGTGTTATTTTTATCATCCTCTTCTCTCCCAGCACTGAGGTCTTACCCTGATCCTGGTCTGCCACCAGACTGTTCACCACTAATCAGGCTGGTGTGTGTGCTCTCAGTCACATTCGACTCTGTGCGACCCCAAGGACTGTAGCCCGCCAGGCTCCTCTGTCCATGGGATTCTCCAGGCAAGAATGCTGGAGTGGGTTGCCATGCCCTCCTCAAGCTAAGCTTCCCGACCCAGGGATCAAACCCAAGTCTGTATGTCTCCTGCATTGGCAGGCAGGTTCTTTACCACTGGTGCCACCTGGGAAACCCGGTTAGGCTGTTAATGGGATGACTGTTATCTGACGATCTCTAGGGTATCAGTATTTAAGACCTGACCCCATCATGCCACAGGAGCTATAAGGAGAGACCTTCTTGTGCTCAGATGCTGGGAGTGGACCATCCCTTTTCCTCCTTCCCTTTGTGACTGTCTTATCACTTAGGGAAGGGGGAGCTTAGCCAGGTGGCTTCCCAACAGCACGTGGTGTACGAGTGGGGATGGGTGAGGGAAGAGCCCATCTATGCCAGCACGGGCCTAGAAGGAGCCTCGGAGGCCCTTAGAGCAGCTGCTGACATGCTTGAACCATAGGTACAGGTGTGGGTTTCTGGATAAATCTGGCAGCCCGCAGCCGCTGGTGTTCTGAATCACTTGAGTCTTAACACACTAATTTTCTTGTCCTCAGTAATACTGCTGGATAACAGATTATAACTCTGGAGGCTCAACTCATTCAAGCTGGCCTGTCCCCTGGGATGGCTTAACAGGCCCCCGCCAATCAGGAGCTGAGCCTTATACTTTCTTACCAGGTTTTCAGTGAGGAGCAGACTAGCATCTCTTAACGGTTTCTTTGTGGCCAGTATTGTGATGAGTCTCACATTAGCCCGAAGGGAGGGATGTTTAACTGGAGGTTCCAGTTGTCATCAATTCCTTTGGGTCTTGCCAATATTTACTGAGTTAGTTAGACAAGGCTGTGGATTGAAGGCAGGAGAAGGGGACGACAGAGGATGAGATGGTTGGATGGCATCACTGACTCCATGGACATGAGTTTGAGCAAGCTCTGGGAGTTGGTGATAGACAGGGAAGCCTGGCGTGCTGCAGTCCATGGGGTCACAAAGAGTTGGACACGACTGAGCGATTGAACTGAACTGAATATTTACCGATCTGCTGTTAGATATCATGCCTACAGGGACCCTCTGGAGTCAATATTATTATCCCAGTTTACAAATAAGTAAACTGAGGCCCAGGAAGGTTATATGAAATGCTCAAGATAATAGGACGAGTAAGGGGTGGAGTCCAGCTCAGACTCTGGGCCTCTTTGGGTCGCAGTCTGGTGCTCTTTGCCCAGCACTGCCACCAGTGCCGTCCTTCCTGCTGGTTCCTGTTGGTAAATCAGTCCCTGCACCGTGTTCCTGCGCTCAGTCATTCACACAGCAGGCAGCTCCCATCTCAGTCTGGTACCTGCAATTCTTTCTGCCCCAGACCAGTGGTTTTCAGATTCTTCCCAGAGCCTCAAGTGTAGACACATAGTAAGGATGTGGAGGGGCCTCCCCAGTAGCTCAGTGATAAAGAATCCACCTGTAATGCAGGAGACACAGGAGACATGGGTTTGATCCCTGGGTTGGGAAGATCCCCTGGAGAAGGGCATGGCAACCCACTCCAGTATTCTTGCCTGGAGAATCCCAAGGACAGAGGAGCCTGGGGGCTACAGTCCATGGGCTCACAAAAAGTCGGACACAACTGAGCAACTTAGCATGCACACATACACTCAAGGACGTGGAGTGTGGGCCCAGGGAGAGAGCAGGTGGTGGGGCTTCTGGGCCTTCACCTCTAGGGTTTTGAATTGATCTGGTGTTATACTATTGTTATTATTATTATGACTGTGCTGGGTTTCGTTGCTGTGCAGGGGTTTTCTCTAGTTGCCATGCACAGACTTCCCATGCTAGTGGCTTCTCATACGGGGCTCTAGGCTCTCAGCCTTCAGTAGTTGCAGCCCGTGGGCTCAGTAGTTGTGGCTCATGGGCTTAGTTGCCCCATGGTATGGGGGATCTTCCCAGACCAGGGATTGAACCTGTGTTCTCAGCATTGGCAGGCGGATTCTTAACCTCTGGACCACCAGGGAGGTCCTGATATGGTTTTATATTGAGTTTGTGTTTAAGATTTCATTGTGTGGTGGCGGGGGCAGAGTGCCAATGCTAAACTCAAAGATTGGCTCTGGGATAGAGAAAGGGCACGTGACCATTAGGCTCCTCTGTTGGAGCCCTTTTATACCTTGAAAGCCTCCCTAATCTCCTCCATCCACAGGCAGCCAGAGGGACCAGGAGCAGTATGACTGGCCTCCCAAGGCTGCCTTCTATGACAGCAGCTAGGAGGTCACCTGGGAGCACCACCTGAAAAGCTAATGTTCCTCTGTTACCCCAGCATCAGGACTCTGTCCTGGGGCTGGAGTTGGGGTGAGGAATCCCTTTATGCATCTCCCCAAGGCTCCTCTCTAGGAATAGATGAGAAGAACCCGGAAGTGCCTGACATCTATACATTTGACATCTGACCTTTCTCAGAACCCGACTCGGGGTCAGACTCCTGGGCCTCCTGTCACCCTTTTTACCTCCCAGAACATGTCTCCTGGTCTAAGAACCCTAGCCCTTAGTTGAGTTCAGCCTCTGTCTCTGCCCTGGGTATCTTGAGTGAAAAATGAGAACAGGGTAGGATTCTTCCTCTGCAGTTTCTGCAGATGAAGGAGGTGCTGTCTCTCTGTGAAAGAAAGCTGAGTCAGGGCCTGGCAGATGCTTATCTCACCTGCATGCCTCCCCCCACCCCCCCTTTAGCCCCAGGCACCTGCAGCAGGAACACTGGGCTAGACTCAGCCTGCAGGAGCCTTCCTCGAGAGCCCTGTGCTGATTCTTGGCTTCTGAGAGCCCAGAGGCGATAGGGTTGTGTGAACTTGCTCCCTTAGGTTTGGCTGTGTGACTTCTGTTGGTGTCCCCATCCTCCCCATGTTCTGCATGAAAAAAAAGTGTATCTGGGTTAGAGATTAGTGGGACATTGTTCCAGCCAGCCTCAGAGCCAGTGGAAAAAGAAGACTTGTGAGAACCAGGGCAGGGTCCTCTCCCTCCCCTGGATGTTTCATTCTCCTCGAGAGAAGGGAAGAGTTGACCTCTGTGGCATGGCCATGAGCTTACCGTCCTGTAGGGGCGCGGGGGTGGGCAGCCTCTCTCCCCATACCTCCACGAGGGTAGGAGTGGGACCCACTTGGCTCCTTTGGTGCCACAGAGCTGACGACGAATGAAAAATGTGGTTCCAAAAGCCACACCTCATTCATAGCTGTTTTCTGTTTTTTCTCTAGGAAGGCTGAATTGATCTAGTAATCTTCTGTGCCGTGATTTTCTAAAATAACTTTTATATTTCCCTAGCTTCAAAAGAAATTCATGATCAGTGGGGGAAACTTGAAAGAGTATAGGAAAGCATAAAGGAGAAGAAAAGTTAATTCTACCCCCTAGAGGTAACCACTGTTGAAATATCAGGCTTTGTGTTCTTTCTGTTGGTGTTTGGTTTAATCCTGGGCCAACTCTGAGTGTTTTCTCAGGGAGCTTTCTTTTCATGGAACATTGAATTGTTGAAAGCCAGGGGAGGGGTCACTTTGGAACTGTCCACCTGCTCCTTTTCTTAAAGTTGAGGATCCAGGTCTGGAGGCACTGACTTGCACCTGCAAAGTGCAAAGTCTCGCTCTCCTCCTCTTGAAGTCCTTCACACCACTCACCGCACTTGAGGCCAGACTCAGGCTCATCTCCCGGTTCAGAGTCCTTATCTTGGGTCCTGCAGACCTGCACAGCTCAGCCAGCTGTCCTGCCTTCTTGAGCATTTCAGTACCTTTGAGATTCTTACGACTTACACACCTCTTCCCTTTCAGGTAACTGTGGCTGACATGGGCCAGGGCTAAGGAGAGAGCCCGGGGTAGGTCGCTTGGGTAGACCAGGCAGGAAGTGGTTAGGTCTTTGCTGTTGCAAGAGAAAAATGCTTCTTACCTAGTTGCACATTCTTCCCAGCTGCTTGTGCTGCCTTGGCAACCTTCAAAGCATCGCCCCTGCTGAGAGGTATGTGGCTGGTAGCCAGGATTCTTTCTGATGTAAGAAGAGATGTTTCCATCTCATTCTATCCCTGTTTTCTCAGGTGGGGGCTGTGGGCCTCCCCACTCCACCCCTGATTAGCAGGTAGGAATTAGAAGCCTGGACGCTGGATCCAGAACACTTGTGTCCCAGTCCCACCACTTGGTACCTTTATGACCTTGGTTAAATAATTTAATGGGCTTCCCAAGTGGAATCTACCTGCCAGTGCAGGAGAGGCACGTTCAATCCCTGGATTGGGAAGATCCTCTGGAGAAGAAAATGGCAACCCACTCCAGTATTCTTGCCTGGAGAATCCCATGGACAGAGGAGCCTAGTGGGCTGCAGTCTACAGGACCACAAAGAGTCGGACACAACTTAGCAATTGAGCATGCAAATCATTTAACCTCTGCCTTAGTTTCTTCATATGTAAAACAGGGAAGTAATAGTGTCTAACTCGTCAAGTATGAGATGCATATTGTTGTTCAGTTGCTAAGTTGTGTTCACCAGGTTCCTCTGTCCATGGGATTTCCCAGGCAAGCATGCTGGAGTGGATCGCCATTTTTCTTCTCCAGGGGATCTTCCCGATTCAGGGATCGAACCCTTGTCTCCCGCATTGGCAGATGGATTCTTTATCAGTGAGCCACCAGGGAAGCCCCATGAGGCACATAGTTAATGCGAAGGGTGTTTGCCATCATCAGCTGAGTCTGGGCTTTTTCTTCCTTCTCTTGAGCTTTGCCTTCTCTAGCGTTCCCCCTTCCCGTCAATATGTGATGACCTTTGGCAGATTTCATGGGGTCGATGAAGTTTACACCCCGAGTTTCCTGTCTGCCCTCATCTCCCAGGAGCCAGCCTTCCCTCCTTCTCTGCAGCCTCAGGGAGGTACCTCTGCTTTGGGGGCTGTCCTCTCCCCACCAGCTCAGACCGCGGTTCTTTCTGGATCTTCCCAACCCATGGTGCCTCTAAGTCTCGCTTTCCTCCTCTTGAAGTCCTTCGCCTCCCGTCAAACCTGCCTTGTTGAAAGGATCTGCCTTTAGTCGTTTATACCTTTGCCTGATTAGTCGCCCAGTTACACCTTCCAAGATGAGATACACTTTAAGCTTCGTGGAAAGAACCTTTGAGAGACAGGACCGTACTCTACCCACCTGGTGTCAGCGCTGGTGTTTCCCCCCTTTCCCGGGGGTGAGTCTGTCTTGCTGACAGCCCTGCTGGGCACCACCACCCTTCTGCCTTACCCCTTCCTCGCTCCGCTGAAGTGGGCGGTGTGCCTGCCCATCTGGCCCGTGGGGCCTCCAGCTGCAGCCAGCCTCTCCCCTCCTTTGCCTCGTGCCCTCTGACCACGTCGCTGCTGCCCACAGGATCGTCCTTTCTCACGGGGGCTCCCCACTTCCCAAGGGTGTCTGAGCTCCACTGGTTCAGCCACATACCAGCTGCTCCTGCACCCTTTCATGGTCCAGAGCTTGGAGGTGGGCGAACCTCCCTTTGCATTCTGACCCTGCCTGCTCCAGCGTGGATACCCCACTTCCTTCAGATCTCAAGTAGGAAGAATAATAGTACCAACCCCCTTGAATTCCCATGAGAGATAAATGGGTATTGTGGGAGTCGTCCAGTTGTGTCTGACTCTTTGCAGTCCCAGGGACTGTAGCCTGCCAGGCTCCTCTGTCCATGGACTTCTCCAGGCGAGAATACTGGAGTGGGTCGCCAGTCCCTTCTCCAGGGGATCTTCCCAGCCCAGGGACTGAACTCCAGGCTCTGGCATTGCAGGCAGTTCCTTTACCGTCAGAGCCACCAGGGAGGGAAGGCTTAACAGTAGGCTCAGTTCAGAGTCAGTGCTCCATGAACGGTAGCCATGACTAACAATACCAATACTGACAACTAACAGGGACACATACCCTCTCCCTCTCACACACCCCCAGACGATAGGCTACGACCCCATCATCTCGCCAGAGGTCTCAGCCTCCTTCGGTGTGCAGCAGCTGTCCCTGGAGCAGATCTGGCCTCTGTGTGACTTTATCACTGTGCACACACCTCTCCTGCCCTCCACCACAGGTAGGTGTGTGGGTTGACCACAGAAACCACCAACCAGGTGAGGGTGGGCCCTCAGTCTGGGCCTTCTGCCCACGCTGGGGACCAGCTATGGTGGGCAGGTGGCCTCCAGATCCTGTGAGCATGGAGCACGGTGATGATTTGTTACACGGCCTGGCATCAGATCAAGGAGGGCTGAGCTGGCTGGAAATGCACAGGGTCTGGGTGAACTAGGTCAACATGTAGGATCAGTGACCCTGTGGAGACTTCCTTGAACCACTGCCTGAAGCACTAACATCTCAGGGACATTTGAGATATTTCTCAACTCAATGGAGTCTGGTCCAAATTCGTCACTAGGCTCCTGGCCCAGAGCATCTGAGAAGGGAGCAGTGAGAGCAGAGAGGTTGTAGTCCCCCAGGAAGGAGGCGTGTGGGGAAGAGCCCGTGGTGGGGAAGGTGGGGCCTCCGGAGCCAGAGCAGGTGGTTCCCGACACGATCACTGCAAGACAGCATCTCCTTCCCTCCCAGGCCTGCTGAACGACAGCACCTTTGCCCAGTGCAAGAAGGGGGTGTGCGTGGTGAACTGTGCTCGAGGAGGGATCGTGGACGAAGGTGCCCTGCTCCGGGCCCTGCAGTCGGGTCAGTGTGCTGGTGCTGCGCTGGACGTGTTCACGGAGGTAAGTGCCTGCTCGGCGTAGGGGGGCAGAGGAGAGGTGGGAACAAAGGGCTTGGGCTGGAAGCCCAGCTGAGCAAAGGCCTTGGCTTACTGTCTCTAGTGGGAGAAATCATGTTGCCAAAAATAACACCTCTGTGTCAGGAGGTAGGTAGTATTAACCCATCTTACAGATAGGAAAACTGAGGCTCAGAGAGATGGAGATGTGCCCAAAGCACATGAGTAGTAAGTGATGGAGCTGAGATTGGAATCCAGTCTCCGACTCTTGTCTCTTCTGCTGTGATGGAACATTCATGAGGAAGCCGATTATTACTGAGTCCACTGACCACCGGGCAAAACAGAAGTAGGCGTTGGCATTGCCCCTGCCCTCTCCCCCTCCAGTTCCTGAGACAGTCCATAGCACCCCACCCAGAGATGTCTCTTTCTGGTCAGGAACCACCCCGGGACCGGGCCTTGGTGGACCATGAGAATGTCATCAGCTGCCCCCACCTGGGCGCCAGCACCAAGGAGGCCCAGAGTCGCTGCGGAGAGGAGATTGCCCTCCAGTTTGTGGACCTGATGAAGGGGAAGTCCCTGGCGGGGGTTGTAAGTTTGCCTTGTGGGACTGGGCCCAGAAGGAGAGGTCAGAGGAGGGCATGTTTTAGCTGGGAATGGGGACCTGGGGCTGAGCAGTGACCAGATTCAGCCCTGGGAGCCCAAGAAAAGGGACTGCACTTGACAAGCCGGAGGGCTCTGGGTGGGGCGGCAGGAGCTGCCCTGCAGTTTAGCCTTGAGAGCTGAGGCCCGGCACCCTGGAGCCAGCTTAGCTTGCTCTATTGTAGGCTTGCTGCTGAGACACTGGTTCTTTTTTCCCCTGCACCATGCCTCTGGAGAAAGGGTCCTTTGTTCTCTGCAGGCCTTGGGAGTGAAGGAGTGAGGCTGGCCTGATGGCGGGGTGCCCAAGGTTGGGTGAGTGGTGGGGACGGACCGAAGAGAAAGCCTTGATAGGGTGTTCTCACCTCGTCTCACTTTGTAACACTGAGCACATCTTTCATAACCTCCACTTAGAATCCTGCGCAGAGGCCCACCCTGCCCCCACAGCCCTCATCACCCCTGCTAAGGAACTCTCCATGCCCGCTGGCCCCTTGATTTCCCCAAATCGTAACTTCTTGACTGTGCTCTCAATGGGCCCTTCCTGGTCCTTTGTTTCTTCTCCAAGCTGAACCTGACTTATACTTCAAGTCCTGTCTCATTCATTCAGTCTTCAGATGGTCCCTAAGCTCCAGTGGGTGCCAGATGCTGTCATAGCCTTTTGGGGACACAGGGGTGAGTAAGGGGGCAAGTGGCACTAGTAGTAAAGAACCTGCCTGCCAGCGCAGGAGATGTAAGAGACATGGGTTCGATCCCTGGGTTGAGAAGATCCCTTGGAGGAGGCACAGCAACCCAGTTCAGTATTCTTTCCTGGAGAATCCCATGGACAAAGGAGTCTGGTGGGCTATAATCCATAGGGTCGCAAAAGAGTCGGACACGACTGAAGCGCCTTGGCACGGCAGGGGTGCCAGGTGCTTCAGGGGGCTTGCCACCTGCCCCTTCATGAATATTTGCTTGGCCTGTTTCACTTCATCTCAATCCTTTTGCCATGAGCCACATTCTTGTTATTAAGGTTTCATGAGTTTATATTTTAGTCCTTAATTATACTCTTTAACTTTTCAGAGGATTAAAAAAAAAAAAATCAAAGCAGGATGTAAGCTTTTCTGCAGCTCATGTGGCTCTACCCCAAATACTTAACCAATAATGAACGGGGGTGGGCAGGGCTAGAGGGTGGTCCCTGACTTCCTGGCTGATCAATATGTGATGACCTTTGGCAGATTTCATGGGGTCGATGAAGTTTACACCCCGAGTTTCCTGTCTGCCCTCATCTCCCAGGAGCCAGCCTTCCCTCCTTCTCTGCAGCCTCAGGGAGGTACCTCTGCTTTGGGGGCTGTCCTCTCCCCACCAGCTCAGACCGCGGTTCTTTCTGGATCTTCCCAACCCATGGTGCCTCTAAGTCTCGCTTTCCTCCTCTTGAAGTCCTTCGCCTCCCGTCAAACCTGCCTTGTTGAAAGGATCTGCCTTTAGTCGTTTATACCTTTGCCTGATTAGTCGCCCAGTTACACCTTCCAAGATGAGATACACTTTAAGCTTCGTGGAAAGAACCTTTGAGAGACAGGACCGTACTCTACCCACCTGGTGTCAGCGCTGGTGTTTCCCCCCTTCCCCAGGGGTGAGTCTGTCTTGCTGACAGCCCTGCTGGGCACCACCACCCTTCTGCCTTACCCCTTCCTCGCTCCGCTGAAGTGGGCGGTGTGCCTGCCCATCTGGCCCGTGGGGCCTCCAGCTGCAGCCAGCCTCTCCCCTCCTTTGCCTCGTGCCCTCTGACCACGTCGCTGCTGCCCACAGGATCGTCCTTTCTCACGGGGGCTCCCCACTTCCCAAGGGTGTCTGAGCTCCACTGGTTCAGCCACATACCAGCTGCTCCTGCACCCTTTCATGGTCCAGAGCTTGGAGGTGGGCGAACCTCCCTTTGCATTCTGACCCTGCCTGCTCCAGCGTGGATACCCCACTTCCTTCAGATCTCAAGTAGGAAGAATAATAGTACCAACCCCCTTGAATTCCCATGAGAGATAAATGGGTATTGTGGGAGTCGTCCAGTTGTGTCTGACTCTTTGCAGTCCCAGGGACTGTAGCCTGCCAGGCTCCTCTGTCCATGGACTTCTCCAGGCGAGAATACTGGAGTGGGTCGCCAGTCCCTTCTCCAGGGGATCTTCCCAGCCCAGGGACTGAACTCCAGGCTCTGGCATTGCAGGCAGTTCCTTTACCGTCAGAGCCACCAGGGAGGGAAGGCTTAACAGTAGGCTCAGTTCAGAGTCAGTGCTCCATGAACGGTAGCCATGACTAACAATACCAATACTGACAACTAACAGGGACACATACCCTCTCCCTCTCACACACCCCCAGACGATAGGCTACGACCCCATCATCTCGCCAGAGGTCTCAGCCTCCTTCGGTGTGCAGCAGCTGTCCCTGGAGCAGATCTGGCCTCTGTGTGACTTTATCACTGTGCACACACCTCTCCTGCCCTCCACCACAGGTAGGTGTGTGGGTTGACCACAGAAACCACCAACCAGGTGAGGGTGGGCCCTCAGTCTGGGCCTTCTGCCCACGCTGGGGACCAGCTATGGTGGGAAGGTGGCCTCCAGATCCTGTGAGCATGGAGCACGGTGATGATTTGTTACACGGCCTGGCATCAGATCAAGGAGGGCTGAGCTGGCTGGAAATGCACAGGGTCTGGGTGAACTAGGTCAACATGTAGGATCAGTGACCCTGTGGAGACTTCCTTGAACCACTGCCTGAAGCACTAACATCTCAGGGACATTTGAGATATTTCTCAACTCAATGGAGTCTGGTCCAAATTCGTCACTAGGCTCCTGGCCCAGAGCATCTGAGAAGGGAGCAGTGAGAGCAGAGAGGTTGTAGTCCCCCAGGAAGGAGGCGTGTGGGGAAGAGCCCGTGGTGGGGAAGGTGGGGCCTCCGGAGCCAGAGCAGGTGGTTCCCGACACGATCACTGCAAGACAGCATCTCCTTCCCTCCCAGGCCTGCTGAACGACAGCACCTTTGCCCAGTGCAAGAAGGGGGTGTGCGTGGTGAACTGTGCTCGAGGAGGGATCGTGGACGAAGGCGCCCTGCTCCGGGCCCTGCAGTCGGGTCAGTGTGCTGGTGCTGCGCTGGACGTGTTCACGGAGGTAAGTGCCTGCTCGGCGTAGGGGGCCAGAGGAGAGGTGGGAACAAAGGGCTTGGGCTGGAAGCCCAGCTGAGCAAAGGCCTTGGCTTACTGTCTCTAGTGGGAGAAATCATGTTGCCAAAAATAACACCTCTGTGTCAGGAGGTAGGTAGTATTAACCCATCTTACAGATAGGAAAACTGAGGCTCAGAGAGATGGAGATGTGCCCAAAGCACATGAGTAGTAAGTGATGGAGCTGAGATTGGAATCCAGTCTCCGACTCTTGTCTCTTCTGCTGTGATGGAACATTCATGAGGAAGCCGATTATTACTGAGTCCACTGACCACCGGGCAAAACAGAAGTAGGCGTTGGCATTGCCCCTGCCCTCTCCCCCTCCAGTTCCTGAGACAGTCCATAGCACCCCACCCAGAGATGTCTCTTTCTGGTCAGGAACCACCCCGGGACCGGGCCTTGGTGGACCATGAGAATGTCATCAGCTGCCCCCACCTGGGCGCCAGCACCAAGGAGGCCCAGAGTCGCTGCGGAGAGGAGATTGCCCTCCAGTTTGTGGACCTGATGAAGGGGAAGTCCCTGGCGGGGGTTGTAAGTTTGCCTTGTGGGACTGGGCCCAGAAGGAGAGGTCAGAGGAGGGCATGTTTTAGCTGGGAATGGGGACCTGGGGCTGAGCAGTGACCAGATTCAGCCCTGGGAGCCCAAGAAAAGGGACTGCACTTGACAAGCCGGAGGGCTCTGGGTGGGGCGGCAGGAGCTGCCCTGCAGTTTAGCCTTGAGAGCTGAGGCCCGGCACCCTGGAGCCAGCTTAGCTTGCTCTATTGTAGGCTTGCTGCTGAGACACTGGTTCTTTTTTCCCCTGCACCATGCCTCTGGAGAAAGGGTCCTTTGTTCTCTGCAGGCCTTGGGAGTGAAGGAGTGAGGCTGGCCTGATGGCGGGGTGCCCAAGGTTGGGTGAGTGGTGGGGACGGACCGAAGAGAAAGCCTTGATAGGGTGTTCTCACCTCGTCTCACTTTGTAACACTGAGCACATCTTTCATAACCTCCACTTAGAATCCTGCGCAGAGGCCCACCCTGCCCCCACAGCCCTCATCACCCCTGCTAAGGAACTCTCCATGCCCGCTGGCCCCTTGATTTCCCCAAATCGTAACTTCTTGACTGTGCTCTCAATGGGCCCTTCCTGGTCCTTTGTTTCTTCTCCAAGCTGAACCTGACTTATACTTCAAGTCCTGTCTCATTCATTCAGTCTTCAGATGGTCCCTAAGCTCCAGTGGGTGCCAGATGCTGTCATAGCCTTTTGGGGACACAGGGGTGAGTAAGGGGGCAAGTGGCACTAGTAGTAAAGAACCTGCCTGCCAGCGCAGGAGATGTAAGAGACATGGGTTCGATCCCTGGGTTGAGAAGATCCCTTGGAGGAGGCACAGCAACCCAGTTCAGTATTCTTTCCTGGAGAATCCCATGGACAAAGGAGTCTGGTGGGCTATAATCCATAGGGTCGCAAAAGAGTCGGACACGACTGAAGCGCCTTGGCACGGCAGGGGTGCCAGGTGCTTCAGGGGGCTTGCCACCTGCCCCTTCATGAATATTTGCTTGGCCTGTTTCACTTCATCTCAATCCTTTTGCCATGAGCCACATTCTTGTTATTAAGGTTTCATGAGTTTATATTTTAGTCCTTAATTATACTCTTTAACTTTTCAGAGGATTAAAAAAAAAAAAATCAAAGCAGGATGTAAGCTTTTCTGCAGCTCATGTGGCTCTACCCCAAATACTTAACCAATAATGAACGGGGGTGGGCAGGGCTAGAGGGTGGTCCCTGACTTCCTGGCTGACCTTCAGCATAGGGCTTTTCACTTCTGAGGACAGAGTTATGGCGGGAGAGACACAGAGTGCTTTGTTCAGCCCTTGTTTGAGATCCCAACTCTCTAGGCCACCATGACCGCTACACCCTGAGAAAGTAACTGCTAACTCGCTTCGGTCCTGTCCGACTCTGCATGACCCCAGAGACGGCAGCTCACCAGGCTCCGCTGTCCCCGGGATTCTCCAGGCAAGAACACTGGAGTGGGTTGCCATTTCCTTCTCCAATGCATGAAAGAGAAAAGTGAAAGTGAAGTCACTCAGTCATGCCCGACTCCCAGCGACCCCATGGACTGCAGCCTACCAGGCTCCTCCGTCCATGGGACTCTCCAGGCAAGAGTACTGGGGTGGGGTGCCATTGCCTTCTCCACTGAGAAAGTAAGGGACCCATGAAATGTCCCCTTCTTACTTATGTGGTCAGATCTCAGCCACATCATTAAACTTAGTCTCAAATTGGGAACAAATGCCTGTTTTACCCTGCAGTGGCTCGGGTGCAACAGGCGTTGGTAAGAAAGACCTCCTTGGAAGACCACCAGGAAGCCCCACTGTCCCTCATTCTTTCCCGGGTCCTCTCCAGTTCCTTTCTGCTGTGACCTGAGGCACAGACTAGCCTGAGGATCAGGTTGGCGCCCAAATGCCTTGGCTCTTCCTGGAGCCTCCTGCTCATCTTCTAGAGAAGATAGATGCTCCTTTTAACTCGGCAGACCTGTGGCGAGACGCGCCCTGGCCTGCGAGGGGAAGGAACCAGCTGTGGTGCGTGCCTGTGGGGCTCCTCCGGTGAGCGCTTTCCCCCTGCCCACTGCAGTTCTCACCCCCCAGCTGTCGCCTGGCCCTTCAGTTCTCCCCTCGCAGTTCTGGGACTCACTGCCCTTTCTTCTGTGCACTTCAGAGAGGATCAAAGGGGAGCCGGCCGTGGGGCACCGTCACACCCGGGGCCTTACACAGCAGGATCTGCTGGGGAGTCCTGCCTCCTCGGCTGTTTCCATCATCATGACTCCTGTAATTCTCTGCCAGTTTCCCCTGTGAAAACAGGAATAGAAACTTCCACGTTTTCCTCTCATTACATCTGGCTGATTGATTTGCATCCAACCCCAGGATTCTAATTAAATCCTTCTTAGGTGATTCTCTTTACAGGTTGCCTCAGTGCAAGTAGCCAGATACTTAACTCAGAGACATCTTGAGCCACAAGATGAAATAGACATTTTGACCCCGAACATGCTGCTTTGTGGTCAGCTGGGGGTCCAGCTGGCCAGACCCTAGACTTCCCAGCATTGGAGGATTATGCGGCTTCTGCCTCTTTGCAGCTGCCCAGCAGGCCTGTGGTGGACTCCACAGGAGTCCACATTTGGAGAGAGATAGGATCATCAGAAGTGTATGAATCCAGGGAATTCCCTGGTGGCCCAGTAGTTAGGGCTCAGCGGGTTCAGTCCCTGGTTGGGGCACTGAGATCCCACAAGTTGTGTGGTATGGCAAAAAAAAACCAAGTGTATAAATCCAGGCTTACAAATTGTGATATTTAGACAGAGTGTTCTGTGACAGTGTAAAAACACACTTAAAATCAAGATAGAAAATAAAAATGAAGGCAGATAGGAAAGCCATTCCAGAGAGACCCACCACTCTAGGTCTAAGTGATCTGTGACTCTCCGCATGGTTTATGTCAAAGACCCATCTTCCTTCCTTTGCACAGGAAAATCAGATCTCTGGTGGAGTTGGGGAGGGGTGGCGGCACATTCAGAGAAGAGGGAGGTGTCGCTTCCCTCTCTTCCCTGCTCCCTTCTTGGCAGTTTGAAGTGGAGCCGACAGGGGGAGCCAGGGAGCTGTGCCGTTTTCTGGCTCTATAGCGCCCCTCAGCGACAGGAACAAGCTGTCATCTTGTGGGTGGCTGATGAAGGTTATCACCCCAAGACACCCAAAAACCAGGCTGGCCCCCTGCTGCCTCCTCTCCATGTGGAGCCAGGGCTTGGCCTTAAGACCTTGTCTGGGAGCCGAGTCGAGCAGGGGTGCCCTGTCCCTCCCCTTCCTGACCTCAGTCCTGCTCCCCTTTCTCTGCAGGTAAATGCCCAGGCCCTTAACAGCATCTTCTGTCCACACACCAAGCCTTGGGTCTGTCTGGCTGAAGCTCTTGGGGCATTGATGCAGGCCTGGGCTGGGTCTCCCAAAGGGACCATCCAGGTGGTGACACAGGGTGAGCTGGGGACTCTGCAGAGGGAGGGCGAAGAGGGCTGTGGACTCTGCACCCCAGCGGGTGTGTCTGCTGCAGGCCACAGACCAGCGAGGGGCTCGGAGATGTCCCTGTTCTTGTGACCCCACGTCTCACACTCCATCTGAGTGTGGCTCGCTTGCTACCAAGTGAGGACAGAAAAGGAGGGGCACACAAAGTCATTGGGAAGTCTGCTTAATTTCCTAAGTCCTGCTGCTGCTAAGTCACTTCAGTCGTGTCCGACTCTGTGTGACCCCATAGACGGCAGCCCACCAGGCTCCCCCATCCCTGGGATTCTCCAGGCAAGAATACTGGAGTGGGTTGCCATTTCCTTCTCCAATGCATGAAAGAGAAAAGTGAAAGTGAAGTCACTCAGTCTGTCTGACTGTTAGCGACCCCATGGACTGCAGCCCACCAGGCTCCTCCGTCCATTGGGTTTTCCAGGCAAGAGTACTGGGGTGGGGTGCCATTGCCTTCCTCGTTGTAAGTCCTGTTAGGCAGTATTTTTAAAATGTGCACGTTTGGGATGCAAGAGGGACCTCTGCAAGGTTCAGAGCTTCCTGTGGGAGGCGGTAGATGGGTGGAGGGAGTCCGGGGGAAGCCACAGAACCTTTATTCCGGTTTTGACCCGGTTGCTTACCTGCCCTGGGACTCCCCTTCTCTGAGCTGTGGGCCCTTCACCCATGAAATGAAAGCTGAGGCGGGTGTGTCAGACGGGGCAGGTGCTGGGGGTATTTTGTGCTCTGGAACATTCTAAGGTGGGCTCTCCGGCAGGCTGACATCCTCAAGAGCTCAGCTGGGGAGTGGGTCCCCTGTACTCTGCAGAGGCCTGTCCTCCCCATTGACTGTTGGACATCTGCTCACTTGTGGAAGGCTGGAGTGGCGGGGTGGTGGTGGGGTAGACCGCTAGCATTGCCAACACCTGGAAGGGGCAGAGCCAGGGAGATGAGGCAGGGAGGTTGGCTCAGGTGCTTCGGTTGCCCCTTTCTGCCTCCACTTCCTGAGACCAGCAAGGGTGTAAGTGCCAAGTAGGGGTGAGGGTACAGGGAGACCCAGGTGGCCGGGCAGTGGAGGGGACAGTGGAGCTGGGCTGGGTTCTGGAGAGGAGTGTCTTAGAGTGAGAGCCTCCCTGGTGTGGACCCCCAGTACGTCCCCCACCCTGGCTGCCTCTCCATCCCCGAGGGAAGCAGAACTGCCCAGCAGCCTGGGCTTGGGCCCCACAGGGTGGTGAGGAGCCGTGTGACCCAGGGCTCAGCGCCAGCGTGCACTGCCCGCTCCCATGCTGTTCAACACACAGCGCCCTGACGGCAGCTCCTGTCCGTCCCCAGGATCATCCCTGAAGAACTGCGGGAGCTGCCTGGCCCCCGCCGTCATCATCGGCCTCCTGCAGGACGCGTCCCAGCAGGCGAATGTGAACCTGGTGAACGCCACGCTGCTGATGAAAGAGGCCGGCCTCGATGTGCGCACCCTCCCCTCCCCTCCTCTCCCCTCCCCTCCATCCCTTCCCCTCCGCCCCTCAGCACTGCCTTTCTCCCCTGTGTTCAGAGCTCCTCTCAGCTCTGCTCACTGATGGGGACCCCTCCAGGGTGTGAGTCCTGCCGGTGACATTGCCTCCCTGTGGGAGACAGCCATGACCTCCCCCTGCCAGCCCCCAAGCATCAGCATGGGAACTGACACCTGTGAATGTGCCGTGTGCGTAACTGCTCGGAGCGAGAGGGCCAGCGGGACCCCCACTGCACAGCCAAGGAGATCTCAGAGCCCGGCTGGGAGCTGGGAGGTGGCCCCGCATCAGCCTCTAACTCTCCATCCAGCACTCCTTTACCACCCCAGCCAGGGTCTGGGCTGGTCTGCAAACTCCAGGAGCTCGCCACACATCCTCATCCTCTGTGGCCCCTCATGGCTTCCCTTCGGTGTCTTCCTTCTGGTTCCCTTTTAAGATCAAAGTCTGTGCTTCTCAGCCAGTGGGAGCTGGCGGAGGCAGTGGGCAGTGAGCTCCCATGGCCCCCTTCCTCTCCTCCGCCTGCTCTCTGACATCCTGGGTTGGCCACTGCTTCTGTGCAGGGAGCAGGAAGTCAGCACCGGAGGGACCAGGCTGGACCACCACTCGTGACTGGGCTGCCTTTCCGCCCTTCTTCGGGGATGATCCTGGGGACAGAGAGAAGTCTGCCTCCCTCCCTCTGCTTTCTCCTCCTCCCACCCTCCCCTCCAAGCCTTTACCTGTATCTGGTAGATCTCTTCTCCCTCCTTCAGGGAGGAAGCTCATGCTCAGGGGCACCAGGCTTGCCCATCTGCCTTCTCCGCTGACTCTGAATTGCTAAGTGTGGCGGCCAGGCTGATGCCCTACAAATTGGCATTTAGGCCAGGGGAGGGAGTAGGCGTCACTGTGCCTCTTTGCCTCCTCTCTGCAGGTGACCACCTCCCACAACCCTGCCACACCAGGGCAGCAGGACTTCGGGGAATGCCTCCTGACCGTGGCCCTGGCAGGCGCCCCCTACCAGGCCGTGGGCTTGGTCCAGGGCACCATGCCTGTGCTGCAGGCGCTCAACGGAGCTGTCTTCAAACCAGAAGTGCCTCTCCGCCCGGGCCAGCCCCTGCTCATGTTCCGGGCTCAGGCCTCCAACCCTGCAATGCTGCCGACCATGATCGGTGAGGAGGGCCTGTGGGGCTGGCCAGTGCCCTGGGGGCAGGGATGGCTGTGTGTGTGTGTGTGTGTGTGTGTGTGTGTGTGTGTGTGTGTGTGTGTGTGTGTGGCTCTGTCCTGGGATTGAGCTTTGTGGATTTCTGCCTCCTTCAGCCCCTCTTCATGCCTGCAGGCATCACTGAATCTGCAGCGGGTTCCAGAACATGTGGAATTGAGAGATTGATTGCCTTAGCTGAGGTTGCCGAGCCATGCGGCAGGGGTGGGACCCCAGAGCCCCTGTTACTAGCCAGGTGCTCACCACGTTAAGGACTCAGTTTGAGACTGCCTGTAGAAGTGTATCCTGGAGTTCAGAGCCATTGAGTTGTGGCAGGGCTGGGTGGTGGTCAGCCTGATCCAACAAAGCCTGTCTGAGCATCCCCGCCAGTAGTCGTGGGCATCTTGGACCTGCCTCAGGTCCCTGGCACCAAACCTGCTCGGGGTCCTCGGGCACTTCCACGTATGGCAGAGAATGAGTGTCCACAGGCCTCAGGGGGCCTGATATCAATGTCCTTGCCAGATGCCAGGAGGAACTTTCCCCTGGTTTTCTCCCTTGCTGATGGTCCGGATAAAACTGCCAGGCAGCAAGTCCAGCTGGTGGCTTTGGTTCTTTGTGGCTAATCTTCCCTCCCCTGCCTTGCCTGATGGTCAGGGTGTTCCTGACAGGGAGCCCTTTGTTCCCTCTGTCTCAGCTCTTCAATTCTGAGACCACCACCCCTGTTGCCACACTGATGTCAGAAAGCAAGACTTGGGAGCCCGCTCACAGCCTCCTGCTTCTCCTTCCCCTGTGCCTGGTGCTAACCAGGGGTTTCTTCTACTTCCAGGCCTCCTGGCAGAGGCAGGGGTGCAGCTGCTGTCCTACCAGAGCTCCTCGGTGTCAGATGCGGAGACCTGGCACGTCATGAGTATCTCCTCCCTGCTCCCCAGCCTGGAGCCCTGGAAGCCACACGTGACCGAGGCTTTCCAGTTCCGCTTCTAACCCTGGGCTCTCCCGTCCCAGCCTTGTGGGACTGTCTGAAGAAACATATCCACTGGGAGAGGAGACCAACGTTTCTGGGGCTGACACTGCTTGTGTCTCCTCTGATTCCTGTCCCCCTATGGTACAGCAATCATCTCCCAATAAAGAGCCTACCCTCTACTCTCTGGGCAGTTTTGTGTTGTCATTACCCGGAAGAGCCACCAGAGGGCATCCGCGGACAGCTGTGGGGCTGGACTTTGGCTGCAGGCGAGCGGACACATGAAGGGAGACCCATAAAGAGAGATCTAGATGGGTGGACTACATGTCTGTGTGGGGGTGCTCTGAAGAGGACCCTTACCCTGTGTCTCAAGTTTTTAAGAGATATTTTTATAGGAACAAACCTCAAGGATTTGAGCAAGTGCCTGTGCTATTTTGGAGAAGGAAATGGCAACCCACTCCAGTATTCTTGCCGGGAGAATTCCATGGACAGAGGAGCCTGGTGGGCTGCAGTCCATGGGATCGCAAAGTCAGACAGGGCAGAGCAACTAACACACACACACTGTGCTATTTTAGATTCCCCCTTCCGCCTGGGAACATAGATGTACACTGATAAATGTAACTCACCAGACATGCACAGCATTGTGTGCCAGGCGTTGGGTTAGGTGTTCCGCCTAGGGGGAGGTTTATTAGAGCTCAGCTGCTTCTGTAGACATCTCCCTCTGCTGGGGGACAGAGCACACAGGTCATTGGAAGCAGTGGGGAAAGAGCCACAACAGGTGTGTGTGAATTCTGTTGAGACCAGAGGAGAAAGTCATTTGAGTTGAGGATGGTGGCTCCCAGGAGATGTTTGGAAAGGTTTCATAAGAGGAGGAAAGTGTGAATAAAGGCATGGGGCCTGAGGATATTTGGCAAATTCACAAAGCCAGCTTCGTACGGTGTGTGTGCGTGCACATGCTCAGTTGCTTCAGTCATGCCCATCTCTTGACAGCTCTATGGACCATAACCTGCCAGGCTCCTCTGTCCATGGGATTCTCCAGGCAAGAATACTGGAGTGGATTGCCATGCCCTCCAGGGGATCTTCCTGACCCAAGGATCAAACCCACATCTCTTGCATTTCCTGCTCTGGCAGGCGAGTTCCTTTACCACAACCTGGGAAGTCCCAGTTTCGTATGGGATAGACAGTGTATCACTTGATTTTAAGATTTTCATGAAACGTCAGAGTAGTACTGCTGTGCCTGAAGGGTTTCACCTTTTGAGGGTTGTTTCCCTCTATCAGTAAGGGATTGTTTATTCCCACCTCACACCCAGTAGCACCTGTTTTGGAGACTTCCCCAGGCTGAGAAGGCCTGATACAGGGTAACTGATTGCCACTGGCAGCAGCAAACCCATTCCTGTGGCCTCAGTGCTGTGACCGAAAGTGGATAGAAACTCTGCCTGTAGCCACTCCCTGTGCTGACATCTGCCAGGAGCTCATAACATGTGTCAGGTCCTTGCACACCTGGAAGGGGATGGACTCGGACATGAGCAGCAAAGTGGCTTGGAGCTGCTCTGACCTTGAGCACCGTGTTTCACTCCTTTAAGCCTTTGTTCCCTCATCAGTAAGAGGGACAGTGAGACCTCTCAGGATTGAATGGATAACAACTGATTTGTGGGAAGTGCCTAAGGCACTTGGTAAACATTGTCTCCTTCATCCATAGGCCTTTCCTTCAGAGCAGATGAGCAGGTCTCACTCCGGGCTCTTACATGGAATCCTGTGCACCAAAGGGCCCTCCCTTCGCCCTTTATAGTAATGTTTTGCCAGATCTAGACATGGTTGTCCTGACATCAGACAACCCATTCCCTCCAAATGGAAAGAGATCTTGCATAATGTGGCATCTGGTTGTTGGGGGTGAGGTGGGGTGCCACTGGAGCCCGCTACTAGCTAGAAAGACGGGCTGGGATTGATGAAGTTAAACTTAGTTAAAAGTAAAGTTGAGCTCAGAAGCTTCTCTTGGTGGCTCAGTGGTAAAGAGTCTGACTGCCAATGCAAGAAACACAGGTTCGATCCCTGATTCAGGAGTACCCCCACGCGCCACAGAGCAACTAAGCCCGTGCACCGCAGGTACTGAGCCTGTGCTCTAGAGCCTGGGTACCACAACTCTTGAGCCCATGTGCTGCAGCTACTGAAGCCTGCATGCCCTGGAGCCTGTGCTCCGCAACAAGAGAAGCCGCTGCAATAAGTCCGCATACTGCTCTCTCTAATAGAGAGTTGCCCCTCGCTTGCCTCAACTGGAGAGAGCTCAAGCTCGTGCACAGAAATAAAGACCTAGCACAGCCAAAAAAAAAAAAAAAAATGTCGAACACAACTTTCAGCTTCCCAAACTCCTCTAGAAAGACCATATTTTGTGCTCTAAGGTCAGAGCAACCCAAAGTAATTTAGAATTACTCAAGTAATTTAGGAACCCAAAATTACTTGAACAGCCCCCAGTGTCTTCCTGGACATGAGTAGCCAGTGAAGGCGTGGGACACATTCACTGCATCACTTTGTCCACAGAAATGCTCCTAAATTTAAAAAAGCAAGTGTGTTTAAGATCCAGCTCGTGCTGCTTACTCCTTCACGTTAGTCTGTGGTTTGTGGTGTCTCCATACCACCTAACCTTAGAGTGGAATTCCTTCTTGCGTACCTTGGCTGGTAAGCAGGGGTTTGCTTCCCGTGGTGGAGAAAGAACAAATGCTGGGGCAGGAGAGAGCTGGCTTCGGAATGCTGACTCCTAGAATTCTGAGGTTTAGAAGTGTGTGCATGTGTGTCTAATATGTCCTCTGAGGACAGGAAGTTGCCTCGTGGTCAGTAGACTGGCTCACTGTCCACATGTTTGTTTGTTTGCTTTTAAATTCACTCATTTTATTTTCTGACTGTGCTGGGTCTTTGTTGCCATGTGCAGGCTTTCTCTAGTTGCAGCAAGTGGGGTCCGTGCCTGGGCTTCTGCTTGTGACTTTCCTTGTTGTGGAGCACAGCCTCTTGGGCACGTGGCCTTCAGGAGTTGTGGTGCACGCGCTTAGCTGCCCCATCGCATGTAGGGTTCTCCCGGACCAAGGATTGAACCCGTGTCCCCTGCATTGGCAGGCGGACTCTTAACCACTAGGCCGGCCACCAAGGAAGTCCTCCACATCTGTTTTAATATGATATGTAGGTATTCTTGATTGAGATGTATAAAACAGGCCACAATACCCTTCGCTAGTCATCACTCCATCCTCTTTCTTGCTCTAGGTTGTCCTGGGTGACTTTTTTGCCCACATAGGGAAGTTCTTTATTTGCATGATAATAGCTGACCTTAAGGTGAAGACAGTGACTGGGCAGCTGAGAAAGCATTCCCCTATCTGCTGGCCTGACACAGGAGGCGGCTTTCTTCGGAGTCTGTTTCCATGAAGTGGATCCGGAGTTACCAGGAGAAGGCCTAGGGCTTAGTATCAAAGTTAGTGACGTGGAGGAGTTGAAGAGGCTGGGAGCCCCTGTCTGTGCAGTAGTGACAATGACCAGCGCCCTTCTGGGTGCCCTGCAGCCAAACCAGGGCTGACGCTCAGCTGGCACCCTGATATCATTGTTAGATACTAATATTTTTAATATCACCCCCACAGTGTCCAAATGAGTCCCAAGTGCAGGCCGGCCTGGTTGCGGCACTGGGTGACACAGAAGCTCCTGGTTGCTAAGGCCAATGGAGGAGATTTAGCACCAAGACCCCCCAGTGAACTCTACGGAGGGAAGGCAAGGCCCCGAGTGCCCTTCTTCAAGAGTTCAGATGACTGTCACGCTGAGTGGAATAAGTCAGACAGAGAAAGACAAATAGCCTATGATATCATATTGGTTGGGGGCTTCCCAGGTGGCTGTAGGAGCAAAGAACCCACCTGCCAATGCAGGAGATATAAGAGATGCAGGTTCGATCCCTGGGTCAGGAAGATGCCCTGGAGGAGGCATGGCAATCCACTCCAGTATCATATTGCTTATATGCAAAATCTGAAAAAAAAAAAAGATACAAATGAATTTTTTTTACAAAACAGAAACAAACTCAGAGACTTAAAGAGTGAATTTATGGTTACCAAAAGGGAAGGATCGGGGGCAGAGAGACAGACTGGGAGTTTGGGATTGACGTGTACACACTACTGTGTTTAAAATAGATAACCAACGAGGGACTAACCACTCTATAGCACAGGCAGCTCTGGTTAATATTCTGTAATAACCTGAATGGGAAAAGAATTCGGAAAGGAAAAGATGCATGTGTATGTATAACTGAGTCACTTTGCTGTACCCCTGGAACTAACATAACACTGTTAATCACCTATGCTCCAACGTATGCACACATACATATGCATGCATACATATATATAAAAGAGAACTCGGGGGATATGGGCTTTTCTCCCATGACTACAGGCACTGCTGCAGGGATCTTAGGAAGGGTGTACGCTGATCTGCCCGGGGTGCCGCCTAGATGGAGGGCCCCCACACAGCTTGTTGAGGAGCAGGCAAAGGTCGGGGCAGGGGTGGGGGTTGGCAGCCCACGGGGGCTTGTGGGTGGCAACTGCAGCTTGGGTAGTAGGGCAGGAGCTCAGGGAGCATCTGGAGAGGGACTGGGAAGTGAGCCAGCTGATGAAGGCATAGTGCTCACGCTGGGGTTTATCTTGGATTTTCTGGTGTCTACTGTGAAACAAACAACCGGCAGAGAAGTCCAGGGACAGAGGGGCGTGCGACGAGCAACTCTTTCCCAGGTGCTCAGTGTCCCGTGAACCCTACAGCTTCCCTCCCATCCCCAGCCTTCCCC
>SJYX01004756.1:130711-216722 GCA_006410675.1 Oreotragus oreotragus
TCTTCTCTCCTCCACAGTGCCCCTTTCTCGCTGGGGTGGCGGGGGAGACTCTTTACAAGGAAATAGCCGGATGCTTCCCATTCCCCTTCTCGGCTCCATCCCCTCAGTCCTAAGCCGTTGCTATTTTACAAAAAAATTCTAGATGAAGCAGTGTCCCAACTCAAGGGAGACAAAAGATCCTCTAATGGAAAAATTTCCTGCTAGGTACTGAAGCTTTTTTTCCTTTTTTTTTTTTGGCTGGAGGAGCCAAAAATGTAACCTATAAACCTCTGACCTGTGTTTATTTGTGCAGAAAACACTGTCAAGGCATGAGACCAAGGGACTTTGATCCTCAGCTCCTAAAGGCAACTCTGGCCCTTGTCTTCTTGCCTGCTGGCTCTGTATGGTATCTTTATTTATTTGGCTGTGTGGGTCTCGGTAGGGGCAGAGGGATTTTCGGTCTCTGCGGCAGCCTGGCCTGGGAACTCTCAGTTGCAGCAGGTGGGATCTAGTTCCCTGACCAGGGATTGAACCTGGGCCCCCTATATTGAGAGCATGGAGTTTTTTTGTCCACTGGAGCACCAGGGAAGTCCCCAGTAAGGTGTCTTTAGATTAGGTAAGGCAGCTGGGAGTGGAGGTTGTGTTTCAGCCTGCTCGTCTCAGCGAACGGAATTGAAAGGGCGAGAGGCAGGGTGTGAGGTGCGTGCTCAGCAAGCTTGCTGCTGTGGGGGTGCGTGTGGGGAGTGGGGCCTCAGGGTCCTGACAGCTGCTGCACTGTTTGTGGCCTACTTTCCAAGAAACACAGGAGGCATTCTCTGCTTCTTTGCTTTTTAATGGTTATTTTAGCTTAGTACCAAACATGGAATTTAGAAATTCACAGAAAACCCTAAGAAACAAAGACATAACAGCATGGAAATGTCATAATAACAATAATGACAACGCTACAACAAACGAGAGGCGAGTTATCTGGATCTGGAAGGAGACAATGGACCCACCACACTTTCCGTCTGTGATTCAAGGCTGAGTCTCTCCTCTGTCCCGTGGGCCACCTCTTCAGAGAGGGCTCTGCAAGCCCATGACAGTGATTGCAGCAGGGAAAGGCAAAAGGACCCATTCGGGATGGCCCCTCACTCTATGGGGCCAGTGTTTACAAGGCTGCTGTGTCCAGTGCAATCTGTTTACCAGCTAAGAGTGGGGGCTTTATACAGTTGAAAGAGGGCAGCCGTTCTGTAGCACTTTTCCCAGGAAACTCTCCACATATCTGTAAAGTTTAAAGAAACAAAAGAAGGACATCAATCACGAGTCTCACCCTGGGCAATCCCATTCTCACATCTGCTCCTTGCCCAAGGCGGGCTCTCCTAAACTGCATCCCTGAATCTGGGTGTTCCACTGCCCCTTGAGGAATGGAGTATTTCCTGCCACATCAATAAGCAAGGATGTCACAGTCATCAGCAATTCCAGCCTTCCAGGGCACTCAAGAAGGAGAAGAATACCTGGCAGACATCAGGGGAAGCTGCTGAGGAACTCAGGATGGGAAAACACAGGATACGGGCCCCAGATAACTGAGATGCATATGAAAGCAGTGATTTCAGTAAGCCCTGACTCTTGCATCTTCCCATACACAGAAACAATAGAATGGGAAAGAGTAGAGATCTCTTCAAGAGAATTAGAGATACCAAGGGAACATTTCATGCAAAGATGGGCACAATAAAGGACAGAAACGGTATGGACCTAACAGAAGCAGAAGATATTTAAAGAAAGGTGGCAAGAATACCCAGAAGAACTATACAAAAAAGATCTTGATGACCTAGATAACCACAATGGTGTGATCACTCACCTAGAGCCAGACATCCTGGAGTCCGAAGTCAAATGGGCCTTAGGAAGCATCACTACAAACAAAGCTAGTGGAGGTGATGGAGTTCCAGTTGAGCTATTTCAAATCCTAAAAGATGATGCTGTGAAAGTGCGGCACTCAATAGGCCAGCAAATTTGGAAAACTCAGCAGTGGCCACAGGACTGGAAAGGGTCAGTTTCATCCTGATTCCAAAGAAAGGCAATGCCAAAGAATGTTCAAACTACCACACAATTGCACTCATCTCACACGCTAGCAAAGTAATGCTCAAAATTCTCTAAGCAAGGCTTCAACAGTATGTGAACCAAGAACTTCTAGATGTTGAAGCTGAATTTAGAAAAGGCACAGGAACCAGGGATCAAATTGCCAATATGCGTTGGATCATAGAAAAGCAAGAGAATTCCAGGAAAACATCTACGTCTGCTTCATTGACTACACTAAAGCCTTTTACTATGTGGATCACAACAAACTGAGGGAAATTCTGAAAGAGGTGGGACTACCAGACCACTTTACCTGACTCCTGAGAAACCTGTATGCATGTCAAGAAGCCACAGTTAGAACTGAACACGGAACAACAGACTGGTTCCAAATAGGGAAAGGAGTATGTCAAGGCTGTATATTGTCACCCTGCTTATTTAATTTATATGTTGAGTACATCATGCAAAATACCGGGCTGGATGAAGCACAAGCTGGAATCAAGATTGCTGGGAGAAATATCAGTAACCTCCGATATGCAGATGACACCAACCTTATGGCAGAAAGCGAAGAGGAACTAATGAGCCTCTTGATGGAAGTGAAAGAGGAGAGTGAAAAAGTTGGCTTAAAACTCGACATTCAAAGAACGAAGATTATGACATTTGGTCCCATCACTTCATGGTATATAGATGGGGAAACAATGGAAACAACAAGAGACTTTATTTTCTTGGGCTCCAAAATCACTGCAGATGGTGATTGCAGCCATGAAATTAAAAGACACTTGCTCCTTGGAAGAAAAGCTATGACCAACCTAGACAGCCTATTAAAAATAGAGACATTACTTTGCTAGCAAAGGTCAGTATCGTCAAAGCTATGGTTTTCCCAGTAGTCATGTATGGATGTAAAAGTTGGACCATAAAGAAGGCTGAGCACCAAAGGATTGGTGCTTTCGAACTGTGGTGTTGGAGAAGACTCGAGAGTCCCTTGGACTGCAAGGAGATCCAACCAGTCAATCCTAAAGGAAATCAGTCCTGAGTATTCATTGGAAGGACTGATGCTGAAGTTCCAATACTTTGGCCACCCAATGCAAAGAGCTGACTCATTAGAAAAGACCCTGATTCTGGGAAAGAGTGAAGGCAGGAGGAGAAGCGGACAACAGAGGATGAGATGGTTGGATGGCATTGCCGACACAATGGACATAATTTGAGCAAGCTCCGGGAGATGGTGAAGGACAGGGATGCCTGGCGTGCTGCAGTCCACGGGGTCGCAAAAGAGGACACCACTGAGCGGCTGAACAGCATCAACAACAAAGCACAGAAAAGTGCTAAATCCCTTAACTTGGGGTATCTGGTTTCTTTCAACAATAATCTCTTGATGTTCCAGCTATTGCCCTTTTTTTTTTTAACTTTACAATATTATATTGGTTTTGCCATACATCAACATGAATCCGCCACAGGTATACACGTGTTCCCCATCGTGAAGAACAGTCTTTTGGACTCTGTGGGAGAGGGAGAGGGTGGGATGATTTGGGAGAATGGCATTGCCCTTTGTTTTAGAACACATTTACATAATCTGGCTCCTTCTCTCACCTCCTCAGAGCAGGTCCCTCAGGTTTCCTTGAGATGCTGTCTCCTTGACTTGAAGTCCCCCAAATTCTCACTGAATAAAATGTTAACTCTCAACTAGCAACAAACCCAGATACCTGAGTGCCCTGAGCCCAGTGCCCCAGGAGGCAAGGTTGCGAGATGGGCAGGGTCCCCGCGACAAGTCCTGTCTGTGAGGGGGAGCAGACTGGGCGGTGCAGAGCCAGAGCTCCGCAGAGCATCGTGCTGACAGAAACCTCTATTTCATCTGACACCTCGCGGTGTAGGCTCGTTGTTCCTGTGAGACGAGGATGAGCCCCAGCTTGTCTCTTCATAGATACAATGCTGCCTAACCTTGTGGGCCGGGCTTCCCTCATAGCTCAGTTGGTAAAGAATCTCCCTGCAATGCAGGAGACCCCGGTTCGATCCCTGGGTTGGGAAGATCCGCTGGAGAAGGAATAGGCTACCCACTCCAGTGTTCTTGGGCTTCCCTTGTGGCTCAGCTGGTAAAGAATCTTCCTGGAATGCAGGAGACCTGGGTTGGGAGATCCCCTGGAAAAGGGAAAGGCTACCCACTCCAGTATTCTGGCCTGGACAATTCCATGGACTGTACAGTCCATGGGGTTGCAAAGAGTCAGACACCACTTAGAGACTTTCACAAGCTTGTGGACCAGGAGACAGAGGGAACCTGATTTGGAAACTCTCCCTTGAAAACTCCCAAGTCTCTCTCTCTTTCTCCCCTCTCTCCATTTTTGTTGACTGAACTAGCTTGATATAGTTAATGACTCCCTCTTTGCCACTGACTTGCCCTTAAGAATCATATTACAAATGAAGTTCAGACTACCTACCTTTCCTTACAAAATTTCTATATAACCTGGCACCCCCTCTCATTTCCTCGGAGCAGCTCTCTCAGTGGGGAAGGCAATGGCACCCCACCCAAGTACTCTTGCCTGGAAAATCCAATGGACGGAGGAGCCTGGTGGGCTGCAGTCCATGGGGTCGCTAACAGTCGGACAGACTGAGCAACTTCACTTTCACTTTTCTCTTTCATGCATTGGAGAAGGAAATGGCAACCCACTCCAGTATTTTTGCCTGGAGAATCCCAGGGATAGGGTAGCCTGGTGGGCTGCCGTCTATGGGGTCACACAGAGTCGGACACGACTGAAGTGACTTAGCAGCAGTAGCAGCAGCAGCAGCTCTCTCAGTTACTTGAGATGCTGACTTCTGTATTTGAAGTCTTACAAATTCCCACCAAATAAAACATAACTCTCAACATTTAGGTTGTGAATATTTTTTTAAAACTCTGTGGCCTTTTACACTCTCAGAATTCCATCTGTTATATAACACAAGGGGCTCAGCTAGGTGCTCTGTGATGACCTAGATGGGTGGAATCGGGGTACAGGTGGGAGGGAGGTCTAAGAGGGAGAGGATATATGTATACATAGAGCTGATTCACTTTGTTGTACAGCAGAAACGAGCACAACATTGTAAAGCAATTATACTCCCAATAAAAATATAAAAGAAGTGAAAAAGAAAGAATTGCATCTGTTGCCCAGAAGAAAAACTTTAAGCCACTAACACTCGAAAATTTCACTCACCACCTTTAGATGGGACGCCGGGCGTACTTTCGGCGATATAGCTCATCCACTCGCTCCAGGTACCAAGTGCCTGGGAAAAGGCTGTTCTTATCACCAGGTGGTGAGAAATTCACTGTGGAACAAGAAGGGAGGCAGTATTCACAAAGGGCTCTATGGGGCTGAGGAAGAGAAAATGGTAACAGGGACATCTAGAGCTTCATGTGGCGCTCTCCTGGTTGTGCTGCAAGGGGTGGTGAGGTCGCCTTGTCTACACCCAGCAGAACTCTGGGCTAGCAGAAGAACCAGAAGCAGCTGCCTTGTGGCTAGTCCCTAAGACTTGTTGACTAGAATTTTTATTATAAGATATGCTGCTTTCCTGCAGTAAACAGGCCATTCCTCCAATGAAATCTTCATCATGTCCTTCTACCGAAGGTACCGAGCTTGAGGGGTACCGCAGAGCATCCTGTTTTCTAATAGACACTTCCTTCCTAGCCCTAAGTTTTCCAATTCTGATTCTCTGTAGTATTTCAAAGATTTGTCCATTAACATTCATCTCAGAGGCCTTATTTTTATTTTAGTTGTTTTCTTTTTTGATCTAACATGTCCCCGGTTCCAGATAAAAACTGACTAATTGCTAAGTTTAAGGGTTTTTTTTGGAACATTCTCAGTTCCATGACTTCACTCTTCTTTTCAGTGCAAATCATGGGTCCCAGGTTTTGCTTGAAAAAATATGGTTACCCTGGTTTTAAAATCACCATTTGGTTTCTCCAGTCTTAAACTTAGCTTTGGTTTACTTTTCCTTTGTTGCTTTTTGGGGGCAGTTTTTTGTTTTATATTTGGTAAGGAAAGGGGGCAATTGGAAGGAAATGGTAGTATTTGTCGATAACATCATTCATTATTTAATTCATTAATCTCTGGCAATCCTGCAAAGTTGGTATGGTTTTAGAAAGGAAGCAACTCAGAAAAGTTCAATAATTTTCTCAAAAATAGAGGGCAAGTGTCACAGGTCAGTTTAGACTTGGATTTCTGGCTCCGAAGTCTGGGCATTTTCAACCATTACTTAGATACTGTCAATATTTTCAAAGGATCGACTAAGGACATTAGGTATTATGACGTGTCAACGTAGGTTCATCCATTGTAACAAATGTACAGCTCTGATGGGAGTTGAATGGGGAAAGTTCTGTGTAGGGGGTGTATATGGAAAATTTTTATACCTTTCGCTTAATTTTACTGTGAACCTAAAACTGCTTTATAAAAATAAAAGCTTTTAAAAACAGTAAAAAAAAAATTTTTTTTCAAAGACCATACACCTGGCTTCCATGAGACCTCACTGTCCAGTATGTATCCTGCTTTGGGTGGCTATCTATATTTTGTACTGGGAAGCCACATGCTGCTTCCTACCTCTTCCCAGCACTGCCTTCTGCTTCCCCGCTCAGTTTGTCCCCCTTTGCCCCAAACAACCCTTTTTCCCAATCATATTTCATAGAAATCAATACTCTCACTTGCTATATTCTAGACTTCTGATGAATTCCAGCCACTCAGCTACTGGCATAAAAGCTGAGAAAAATTGCCTTCTCCTCCTCTCTTTCCACCTTTTTTTTCTTACTCTTGTGGTAGTATTGTTCTCTTTGGTTCATTATTTCTGTGAACTCCTCAGGAGACACACGCTTCCGGGAGGCAAGACGTTTCTGCAGGTCTGATGTACTGGATACTAGCTTCTCCAGCGGGGAGCCTAGGAAGCAAAAGCAAGACCCGTAAACTTACATCGTTGTCATCACTGCTACCAAGCATGAGTCTAGTATAGAGTCAGCTTTGTGGGAGCTGCTGCTCCAAGGAAAAGTGCTCAGTGTGTGGCTTAGAATGTCAAGAAATGATCAAGATCATCAAACACAGCATTAGCAGAACTAAGGCAGACCTTCATTTAGTCAAGGTGTATCCCATTTAGTGTTTTGATGTATGCCCTTGATTACATCCATCATAAAACAATCAGCACATGTTTACTGGATATCTTAAACCCATCAACTTCTCTTTAATCAGTTGTAATCAAACCATGACTACCTCTTGCCTAGACTATTTGTTGAAACGAACTAAGTGGTTTCCCCGTATTCACCTTTGTTCCTCAACAATCTAGTCTCTAATCAGTAGCCAGGGAAGTACTTGCTTACATAAAATAGACAAACTGATTCCATTGCTTACATCCCTTCAGGGCTTTCCTTTGTTCTTAGTCAACATAATTCTGTCAGGATGGGAGTTTTAGTAGCGGTGAAGCAGAAAATGGTTTCTTTTACCAGATGGAACTGAACAGAAGTGCCTGAACAAAAGACCGGACTCACCCGGAGAAGCATCCTGGGACACCCGGAAAGAAAAGAAACTTGCTGCCAAACCAGAGCCATAAGAGAAGGCACCGATCCTGGAGCCAGCCAAGTCTTGGGCAGAGTGACTACAGGGAGAGGAAGCAAAGCCCAGAAAAACACATCAGCGTTATATTCTGCTCTGCAAATAAACCACCCATCTAGTCAATCTCTTGCAACTAGAAATGGGCTCTGGGCACTCTACACAAAGAGAGAGCTTTGGAAGGTCCTGGGAGTAGGCCCCAAAGGAAGACAACTTGCCAAGAGGAAAACAGCTAAAATCCAAGAGACAGAAGTCACAGTGAGCACAACAGAATTTCTGGGATTTAAAAGGAACTTCTCCCTACCCATGAAGACAAGACGAATTCAGGGAACTCTGAAGTTACCTCCAAGTGGGGGTCAGACCATTGGATTCACCTCAAGGCTCCCATGTTGACTGGCAATGCTTCAGCAGTTGTAAAATTTTAAACTACTTCCTCGTTAGTAATAATCTGAACAAGTCCAACCATACATGTATATATTTTTCTTATGTTATATACATGTACTATAAGTGTTTGCTTATAAACTCTACAAAACTGAATATATATTTAAAAACGAACACGGGGGCACCTGTTGAGCTTTTACTGTTTTAATTGCTTTTGACATTTAACATTCATCAAAATTTTAGATACTAGGTATTGTTATTATACAAATTTTATAGTTGGGGAAAATGAGGACTATAATAGTCATTTTTCCAAGGTCAAAGTTAGTAAGTGGTAAAGAGATTTGAACATAAATTGTGGGTTCGAAAACTACAATGCTTTACTGAGTACAGACATTTTAAATGGATGATATAAAAATATGCCTAAAAATTCCCCTATTTTCTTGATGTATCCAAATAGATCTTGCACATCTGCTGGCATGATGCATGTATTTCAGTTTGGAAAAAGTGTTAGTCATGTCCGACTCTTTGCAAACCCAAAGACTATAGCCTCCCAGGCTGCTCTGTCTGTGGAGTTCTCCAGGCAAAGATACTGGAATGAGTAGACGTCCCCTTCTCCAGGGGAATCTTCCCTCCCCAAAGATCACACCTGGGTCTTCTGCATTGCAGGCAGATTCTTTATCATCTGACCCACCAGGGAACCACTGTTTAATACTGATGGTCAATCTACCTACACTTACACCTTTGAAATGCATTTCTTTCATTTTCCTTCCTTCCTTCTTTCCTTTTTGAAAAAATTCTGTACGAGTAAAGGAATGAAACTTGGTTGACCCTTCAGACCAGAGGCCAGAGGAAGAGGAGGCAGGGACAGAGACAGTACTCACTGGGCCAGAAGTGAGGCCAGGCATCCGTATAGGGAAGAGGTGTACATATTCCCATTGTACGTGGAGAGGTAGAGGGAGTTCTTGGTTTTCTTATTGAACATGTTCAGAGAGGCTTTTAGAAATGCTTTATCTACATCCTTATTGGTGTAGGTGTCTTCCAGCTTTAGTCCCCTGTGAGGCAGCCAAAGAAACAGGCCATATGAGAAGACACATGAAGGGGGAAGGCAGCAAGCAGAAAGTATAACAGGTACTGGAGAGAAGACTTTGGAACACATGTTTTTATTATAGAATATTTGGAAATACAGAAAATACAGAGGAAGTGTCACTAATAGTCTTGCCGCTCAGAGAGAGAGCATCAGTCATAGTTTTCTTATGGAGTCCATTCCAACTTTTATAGCCTATTGAAAAATAAAACCATGCTATACATTCTGTTTAGCATGCTTTCTTAACTAATTTTCTCTATAACATGAAATCATCTCCTTTAGCATTATTTTTAAAGACTGCAAAATAGACCATGATAGGATGTACCCCTCTTTAACCAAACTCCCCATTTCTATCCTCATTAGCTGAAGCAGTGACTAGCCACATGTTATTTTTTTTTTCATGAAACAAACATTTTTTTCCCATTAAAACCTTTTTTATACAATTTTTAAAAGTTATTGTCCATTTACAGTTATTACAAAATGTTGGCTGTATTTCCCATGTTGTACAATACTTCCTTGTAGCCTATTTTATACCACTGTATATCTGTTGGAATGTACCACTGATATCTGTCTGTGCTCAGGCACTCAGTCGTGTCTGACTCTTTGTGACCCCATGGACTGTAGCCCGCCAGGCTCCTCTGTCCATGGGGATTCTCCAGGCAAGAACACTGGAATGGGTTGCCATGCCCTCCTCCAGGGGATCCTCCTGACCCAGGATGGAACCTGCGTCTCTGATGTCTCCTGCATTTCGGGCAGATTCTTTATTGCTGAACCACCAGGAAAGCTCAATATCTATCTAATGGAGTAGGCTAATATTTTTAATATATGAAAGTTTCATCAGTAATAAGATAAACCCACTAAATAGAAGATATGCACAAGAAATTTCCTCAGGGAAGAAATGCACATATGCATATTTTTTAATGTGCATGCCCATTAGTAATGCATATAAACAAGTTAATGTTTTCCTTATGTGTGTGCTTAATCTGACTCTTCGCAACCCCATGGACTGTAGCCCACCAGGCACCTCTGTCTGTATATCTAAACCACATCTTCTTCAATCGCTCATCTATTGATGGACACAGGTTGCTTCCACATCTTGGCAATTGTTAGTAATACTAATCTGAACATCAGAGTGCAGATATCTTTTCAAAAGATTTTTTTTTCCAAATGTATACCCAGGAGTGAAATTGCTGGGTCATGTGGCAGGTTTTTTTTTTTTTTTTTTTTTTTTTAGAAATAACTACATGTTCTTTTAAACAGGTGAAATTACTGAGCCAAAGTTATAAACATCCTTAAGGCTTTTGATTCATGTTTCTGTTTCTCTATTACTCCCCCAAATCCATCCACTATTGCTCATTTTCTCATAGCCTTAAGTCTGGGTATTCAAATTTTTTAAAGGCGCTTCCCTGGTGGTTCAGAGGTTAAACCATCTGCCTCCAATGCGGGAGACCCGGGTTCGATCCCTGGGTCAGGAAGATCCCCTGGAGAAGGAAATGGCAACCCATTCCAGTATTCTTGCCTGGAGAATCCCATGGACAGAGGAGCCTGGTGGGCTACAGTCCAGGGGTCGCAAAGAGTCAGACACGACCGAGTGACTTCACTTCACTTCACTTCAAAGAAAACACTGGGTTTCTGTCCTAGCTCAGTTGATAAAGAATCTGCCTGAAATGAGACCCAGGTTCAATCCCTGGGTTGGAAAGATCCCCTGGAGAAGGAAATGGCAACCCACTCCAGTATTCTTGCCTGGAGAATCCCCAGAGACAGAGGTGCCTGGTGGGCTACAGTCCATGGGGTTGCAAAGAGTCAGACTAAGCACACACATAAAGAAAACATTAACTTGTTTATATGCATTACTAATGGGCATGCACATTTAAAAATATGCATATGTGCATTTTTTCCCTGAGGAAATTTCTTGTCCATATCTTCTATTTAGTGGGTTTATCTTATTACTGATGAAACTCTCATATATTAAAAATATTAGCCTATTATTTTTGGTATGTGTTAAAATTTTTTCCATGGGGCAAGTCTTAGAAGTAGTGTTTGTACTAACTTTGCTGTTTTGGTTAGTTAATAGCAGGGTTAGCAGTAGTTAGAAATAGACACAGATGTTGGTAGAATACTCTAAAACTTGAAATAAGATACCAAGAAGAAAGGGAAAGATTCCCTTCCCAGTGAGATCTCTTTGTGTTGAAGTTTCTTTTTTTCTAAATGCCTTGGAGTATTACATCAATAAACAGCATTCTCCCTGCTTTATTGAAATCCAAGGAGGGGGAGTATGCTGGACTATCCCTTTTTCATAGATGAAGGGGTGGAGGCAACAAGTTAGACATTCTTTAAGGCAATGGCAAGTGAGAATGAGATCAGACCTTCCCCAAGTTGCTATCCTGCACTGTGATTATTTGCTTCTAGGTGTTTCTGTACAGACTGTAAGATCCTTTAGGCAGGGAGCATGAAGTCACACCCAGTTTTATGTCCCTAGAGTTTCATATGATGCCTGACACACAGATGATATTCATAACATGTTTATTGCCCGAATGATTTAGGCATACTCCCTTTCCTTTTTTCTTATTCTCTGAAACCTCTTAAAGTCGCCTGATTGACAGGTGCCAGCAGGGTCCCTCTGCTCCCTGATATACAAGGTGAGATCCTTATGAAGACAATAACCCAGTAACCCACACGAGGACTTGATGTCATTTCGACTATGTTAGAGGATTATTGTTTTTACCTCACAGGAGTGGCTAGTTGTCCAGATTCAAGGCATGAGGAAGCCCCTTCATTCTCACCCCACATGAGCCTCTAGGCTCCTCCTGAACAGGACTCACCTGAAGGCCTCCAACCCCTTGTAGATGCCAGTCTGTGTGTCACCGCTGGCCAACAGGAAGTCATTGAACATCAGGCGGGCCAGGGATTTCTGGACCAACTTGCAGAAAGGCGTGTGAAAAATCATATACTGCACATCATCAAGAGTGAAAGGCCGATCGATGCCAGCTGGAAGAAGAAGTGTGAAAGCAAGGATGCAGTGTGTGCTAGGGCCTCCCAGAGAACAAGCTCCTACCTTCAGTGAACACACACTTCGTTCATTTTACAAGCCTTTCACCAAGCACTTTCCCAGGTGGTGCTAGTGGTAAAGAACCTGCCTGCTAACATGGAGAATAAGAGATGTGGGTTCAGTCCCTGGGTTGGGAAGATCCCCTGGAGGAGGGCACAGCAACCCACTCCAGTATTCTTGCCTGGAGAATCCCCATGGACAGAGGAACCTGGCAGGCTACAGTCCATAGGGTTGCAAAGATTTGGACAGGACTGAAGTGACTTTGCATGAACACTACTCATAAAAAAGGAAAAGAAATCAATGTTTTCTTCCTTTCTGCCATTGCCAACTTCTGTGACAGATAATTCTTCAAATCAACCTCATATCGTATTATTTTCTCTATTTTCCAGAGGAGAAAACCGGGTCTCCAAAACACAAAGACAAGTTACATGTCCGAGGTCACTCAGCTTGAAAACAGCTGATTTTGGCTTTAGGTTCCAGTGTCTCTGACTCTACACTCCAGACCCTCTTTCACTCCAAAGAGAAGAGCAATGCACCCTCTGCCCTTAGGAAGTTTACAGTTTGGTGCTGAGATTCAAAGCAGCGTTGATCAAATTCCATATGAGAATGAGGGGTACAATTAAAATGTCATGAGTTCAGAGGGTGCCAGAGCAATTGTTGTGGTTTAATTGCTAAGGTGTGCCCAACTCTTTGGGACCCCATGGACTGTAGCCCACCAGGCTCCTCTGTCCATGGGATTTCCCAGGCCAGAATACTGGAATGGGTTGCCATTTCCTTTTCCAGGGAATCTTCCCGACCCACGGGTTAAGTCTCCTGCATTGCAGGTGGACTGTTTACCATCTGAGCTACCAGTTAGCCAGTAGCAATTTTACAATGGGTGGGCAGAGGCTGAGAGGTCTAAGTTGATCCTTTCTCATGGGGGCAAACTGCATCCCACCCAGTGCAGTGGAAAGGGCCAAGATGCTTTAGGCCACCCCTTGAGCATCCGTGCTCTAACGCTTCAGCACATGCCTTTTCCTACGCTGAAACCTGTGTTTTTCAGACACCCAGCTAGGTATAGCCAAACAGGTAAGAACATTTTTTATTTTTTATTTTTTTAAGGTAAGTAAGTTTCTCTGTATTTTTAAAATAAGATTTGTTTCTTATCTGATTATGAAATCGGCACATATTTTTTAGCAGAAAACTTCAGAAACTAAAGGTGAAAATAAAATTAACTTGCAAAGCTACCATGCAGAGAAAGAAAATTACTGATAACTCTTAAGCATGTTGAAAATATAGGTAAGAATTTTCAACATCAATCAGACTTTAAAAGGTGGCAAACTATAAACTGAGTCAAATCACTCCTGACTTCAACAGAAATGAATCCTAGCACCCACAAGACATGGTCATTCTGACTCACACACTACCTCCCCAGGTGGCTGACACCTACAGGCTTCAGCTATGGCTTACTTTCTTTCACTTGGTTCAAGTTAAAGGCAGTTTCATACTTGACTTTGGATGACTTCCAAAGGGACTTTAGCCTAGACCCAGGAAAGCATGTAAGAAGAAGATGTGAAATAATTCTCTTGAGATCATTTGCAGAAAAGAAAAGAGTCCTTGTGTTAAGAGTGTAGGACACACTCTCAGCCTCATGTAAGTAGAGTCCGTGACTTGGGCATCTGAGCCCCGTACCTTGCTTCCACTGTTTCTCGATCTTTTGACGGTAAAATGCATAACATTTGTCCAGGGCCCGTAAGTAGCACTGGATGGAGAGCTTCCCATCCACCAGTGGGTACTCTGAAGTCACATCTGGTTTGTAGAAGTCGTACACATTCTCCATGTGGGTTCCTCTAAGCCCTGGTGAGGCACACAGAGGGATTCAGAAACTGCACAGTGCAGCCCACTTTGAGCAGAGAGGGTGGGAAATCCATGTACAAGCAGCCCCCTGGTCTTTATCTGTCTCATGCCCAAGCCCAAGGCCCACTGATTATCCCTCAGGTGTTCAAAGGGAGTTAATTAGATGAATGCCTTTTTATAAGTGAGATGTATATTTCTATTTCCACACCTATATGGGTTTAAAGAAATCTGGAACAGACTCCAAAAGTCTCAAAGGAAAGCTCTTACTTTATATCCAGTTATTTTCTTTCATTTTCAATGGTCAGTTTAGCTCCCAAAGGGTCCTTGTCAGCAGCACAAATTGCCATTTGATCCAAACTCCATTATCCTGATGTGTGACGGTATAGATGAAGCCACCTTGCTGATCCTTCTCTTCCCTTTCTCCCTGCCCTCTGCTCCCCAGTCTAGTCTCTTGAGGGCAAGCACTTTCATCCTCAAGTCCATACTTCAGCCCTGAATGTTCCAGTTGGAAATTAAGAGCTAAGCATTTGGCCATGCCATGCAGTCCCCTGGTACCGTGTTTACTGCACAGTGTACTACAAACCTCTCTCGAGGACCAGAGGGGCCTCAGGCCCAACCAGCATTGCCACAGCTCCAGCCCCGCCTGTGGGGCGAGCGTTACCACTGGGGTAGACGGCGATGTCCCCACAGACCACCAGTGCGTAGCGACCTGTAAAGAGAAAATAAATAATTATCATTTCTGCCAAATCTCCAGTAGAGTGAAAGTCTCCTCTATGCCAGGCACAATTTTAGGTCCTGGCAATAGATCACTGAACCAAAATAAATACGCCTGCTCCCATGAAACTTACACTCTAGTGAAGTGTAAATGACATTGCGTTGGAAATGCAATGTCAAAACTCAGTGTTCTCTGACTCAGGCTATAAAAATTCCTCATTTTTTTCAACAAAAAATTCATAAATCAGCACTTTTGAAAATAATTTAGGTTTGTACTCTTTGTAGTGCTATAGTGGAAATTCTTTCCAAATCACAGAAGGCCAAAGGATGGGAAGGAAACCAATATTTGAAATCCTAGACACCAGTTATCCTCAGACATCCTTTAAACAATCCATTGAGTCAGGTAATGTCCATATTTGTAGAGGATGACATTGCCTTCCAGAGAATTCAGGTAATTTGTCTAAGGTCACCCGTTTAGTGAATATGGAATTTTGTATTCAAACTCAGTTCTGACTGGATCCTAAACAAGGTGCTTTGAAAAATCTAGTACCACTTTTTTTGTGAGAAGAATTAATGTTCAGTAACCACATTTAATGTAGATGATCTATGAAATTACTTCTATAATAGGCAGATGATTATTCAATAAATAATTGTTGTCTTGAATATTATTTGTTACTTCTTCATCTAGTACAGCTTGCTCCTAAACGTCAGTATGTGGAAAAGACATGGCAGTACTTTTAGTATTCTACCTAACCTGTCAGAAACAGTTATCTCCTCTTTATAGACAAAGGAATTGGGGCCCAGAGAACTTAAGTCACTTGCCTAAAGTCACACAGCTAACAGATGATGGGATAAGGATTTAGTCAGAATTCCAACCCAAATTCACTGAAACCCAACAATTTTCTATTGTTTAACCAAGCCAACAAAACAGCATTTTTCTCCCCAATTTTATATATATGAATATAAAGATAATACATAAAAGTACAAGATAAATATATAACAAATAAACATAATCTATATAAGCAAAATTTATATGTTATGTAAAATTTGGAAACTATAAAAGAGTATTTATTAATACAAGCCATTAAGGAAGAGACCAGTAAATTTGATTACCTAAAAATGAAAGCTTTCTATCAGAAATACAAAAGACAAACTGGGGATGTATTTATAATACAGCCAACAAAAATTATTTTCCTTCATAGCTAAATGTCTCATCAGAAAGATATATAATAGGAAAATGGCCAATAAACATCATAAAATATCAAAATTCTCTTATAACAAAGGAAAATCAATGATACTATACTTTACTTATTAAGCTAACAAAGATTAGAAAGTTTGAAATGAGAAAGTACATTCCAACAATATGTTAGTACAATTTGAAGAGCAATTTGGCACATTCTATCAAACTTTTTAATTAAATGATCCTGCAGTTCCACATCTAGGAATCTATTCTTACAACATATGGCTATGAACATGCAAAGCTGCTGTCTTAAATATTAACACTTTTTATAATAATTGCAAAAAATATACAACAATCTAAATATCTATCTATATGGGACTAAGGTTTGGTGTACTCATCAATAGAATTTATAATGTCTTTTAAAAGAATGAGGTAGACCTTATAAGTATCTAGAGATATCTATAGACTAACCTCTAAGACATAGCAAAGATGAGGAATAATGTGTGCACTGTTAAAAAATGAATAGATAAGTATATGTTTACAGGTACATACATAGAAAATTTCTAAAAGAATCCATGGAAACTATGAGGATTAAATTCTGGGAATTGGTAATGGGGTGTCAAAAGAAAATTTTTCTTTACTTTGAACCCTTTTATCTATCTGTGTACACACACATATATACATATATACTGTAGGTTTCATTTACCTTCATAGTAAAAGGCAAGGAAAAATGAGATCTCTGAGACAGATCAAGCCAGTACCACTCCTTCCTTCCCTCATATCTTCCTGTCTCTTTGGAGTGGTTCAAAACTTCTTGAGCTCCAGAACCACCTCCTTCCTTCAAAAGGTCCCAGGTGGATGGTTGGCCAGTTCAGAAGCAGAAATCACATCTACACTGGCCTTGTCTGGTCTTGGAGGTTGCCATTAGGCTCAAACTTAAATATGCTTTTTGTGAAAGTACAGACTAACAATTCACTTCATAGTGTTTGTTTAATATTTTTCCCAACAAGATAACAGATTAAAGAAGGATGCATTTGCAGCCTTCTCCTGTGGAATACCCAACCATTCAGCAGAATCTATTCACTTGAAATAACATGCTTAAAGTTGATAATGCCCCCAAATATAGGCTCTGATTCTTTACTAAAGGCTGGCAAGTGTCCCTTTAATTTGTACTCTCTTACTAAATGCTTGGTGTTGGTAGTAGGGGTTGCTGGAGAAATAATGATACAAATACCAAGCAAGAGCACCATGAGGACAGATTTGAGGATGCAGAGCCTGGAACATCACAAATCAATGGAGCTATTAATGGTGAGGCCATGCGGGGCAATCGGAAAAACACTGAATGGGAGTATGGAATTGTACTGCCTTGCTGCACGAACAGAGAAAAACCCTTAAACTCTTCTTGGCCTCTATGAGGAATACTGGGTTAGATAATATCTAAGGTCCGCATCAACATCAAGATTTCATAATTAACTGTTAAATTAATGCTTATTATGGTTTCTAAAGTTTTAAGTTCTAGTTTCCAACTTAATAAATGGAGGGCCTTGTCTGTCCAGGAACTGTTTTTTCACATTTCCATTAATACCATGTTTAATCCTATCAGCCCTGGAAAGCAGGTAGGCAAATAAAAACTCCGAGTCTCGCAGAGGTTAAGGGACTGGTCATTAGTTAAAGCTAGGTTTCTAATTCTCCTAGGAACCATGCGAGGGAGAGAGGGTAGAAATACCCTGTCATAGTCTATCCTGTGATTCTTTGGGCCTATTTTTATCAGGGTGCTTCCTACACTTGTTTAAATCTTTTAATATCACCAATCTCTTTGTCCCTTAGAGACTTAAGAAAAATCTTAGAGAAACAGGAACACTGAGTGGGAAATATACTGAATTTGGTTTGGTTTCTTGCTCCCGCCACACATGACATGTAAATTATTAGATTCTCCTTTTTTTTTTCATCCATAAAACAGGTATGACATCCACTTCCTAGGGTGTGATGAGGACTCAGTAAGAAGCTATGTGAACATGCTCCCTGAATAACTGTATGAAACCATCCAAGTCTGAGGGGTTGCTGTCACTGTGGTCATTGGATGATCACAACAGCTGTGTGCGTAATGTGTCCTTTCTTTGGTGGGTGAACCTACCCGGGGAATGGAGGAGCAAAACTGAGGCTTCAGCATCTACCCCAGCTCCCTTCTTACATAAGGCCTCTGGCAGCACATACCATCCCAGGAGCTGGATTCCATCCAGTTGGCAGCATTGAAGAGGGAGGCAGTGCCACCGTAGCAGGCATTGGTGGTATCTATGCCCTCAATGTCAGTGTTGCCTGAATCCTGGAAGAGCTCCATGAGCACTGTTTTGACAGCCTTGGACTTATCGATGATGGTCTCAGTGCCCACTTCCAGGCGGCCCACAGAGTCCCAGGGGAGCTGCGTGCGCTCCATCAGCTGTTGCACCACCGTCAGGCACAGGGAGTTGACATCCTCCTGGACTGAGCAGAAGCCCATCTGGGTCTGGCCCAAGCCCACGGTGTACCTCCCTGCCTCCACTTTGTTAAACTTCTCCAGCTCTGTTTGGTCCACGTATTGGGCTGGAAAGTAGACCTCCATGGCAAGAATACCCACATCCTTTGGCCAAGTATCTGTTTTGGCCAAGGGGACAGCCGGAACTGTAGAAAAACTGTAACAGAGAAAACAATCAAAATTCCGTGAGTGGTCTCTAGCTAGTTTCCTTAAAAGACAATACAATACAATCATTTCATTCATTTTTAAAAATATATTTTGAAGAGATCAGATAAATAAAAATTTAGGATTGTTCTATTTTTTTTCAGAATTTAGTATTTTTTATTGTAGACAAGCATTTATATTGAATCCATTAAAATTTTTTTTTAATGTTAAATCTTCATGACCTGCCTCGACTTCAATTTTTCCTTTTAGCTTATTAAACAAGTCAGTTTAATTATAATTGAAAAGAATATATGAAATTTTGCTAGGTTTGTGGAAGATTCTGGATTATGGCCATAGTTGATCTGACCCCAAACTCAATAAAATTATTAATTACTAAGAAGGGATCCCCAAGGACTTCCTTTTAGAATTGAAAGCCCATGAAGTTCAAATGTACTTTGCAATTGGATATTTCCAAACTAAAATTAAATAGCAAATCTTTAATTAGTGTGCATAAAATTAAAATCCACTTGCAGAGAATTAAAGTGGAATTTGAAGTTCTCATAACCCAAACCAATATGAAGCCGAGAAATTCAGTTTCACAGTCTCTTTTCTGTTACAACATATAATGTGCTTTATTTTGCATTGTTATTCCATTTTTATCAGATGAATACAAATTTAGAATCGCTGTATTTTTCTGTTTAATTTACCCTTTTATCCTTGGTAATTGTCCCTTTGGCATTTTTATGGCTAAATGCATGTGGAACAAGCAAAGGCTGTGGGAATATAGAAGGCTGAGAGGGAAATTCTATTTTTTCTTTTTAATTTTTAGCCATACCCTGTGGCATGTGGCACCTTACTGCCTGACCAGGAATCAAACTCAGGCCCTCTGCCTTGGAGGGCAGAGTCTTAACCACTGAAACTCCAAGGAAGTTCGAAGGGCAATTCTAAATGGAAGCAGAGAAAAAGTGGAGAAAGGGTCAGTAAAGAGGGAAGAGATGAATTTTCTTTCCTGGACCCACCACCTCTTTTCAATCCAGATTCCTAATCCCCCTGGAGATCTGGAATTTCTCCTTCTAGCTAGCAGTAAAGAACTCACCCAGCACATCTTCCCTCTGTTCCATATAAAAGTACCTGAAAGCTGGTTACTTTAGAAATATTCTTGATTTTCCAGATGTTGAAAGGAAGGCAAACACTGGTGAAGTGTTATGCCCAGGGTAACTTCTTCGTTTCTCATGTGTTAGAAATACCCTGCTCTGGGGCTTTCCTTGTGGCTCAGTGGATAAGAATCCACCTGCCAACGCAGGGAACACAGGTTCAGTCCATGCTTCGGGAGTATCCTTCCTGCTGCCCAGCAACTAAGCCAGTGCTCTACAACTACTGAGCCTGAGCGCTAGAGCCCAGGAATGGAAATTCCGGAGCCCACAGGCTGCGACTCTTGAAGCTCCAGCGCCCTAGAGTTTGTGCTCCGCAACAAGAGAAGCCACCTCAATCAGAACCTTGCTCACCACCGCGAAGAATAGACCCCGCTCACCACAACTAAAGAAAGCCTGAGAGCAGTGAAGACCCAGTGCCGCCAATAAGTGCATAACTCTTTTTTTTTTTAAAAAGAAATATTCTGTCCTTTGAGTCCTGAGTGCCGCCAGATTCCTTTGACTGGCATCTGGCTGCAGAGTTCCTGATGGTGGAAGTGATAAGATGGCTCTGCAGGCTTATCAGCTTAGCTCTATGCCACAGAAATTGTAGTTCAGATGGAATGTATCCATCCATCATCCTTAGGACTCAAGGCTTCTCTTAACACCAGTTTTTCTATAACAGAGGTCATTTTGAAGGACTGCTGGGAGGCAAAAAGTGGATCATGTGATCGTAAGATACTGAGTCTAAGTGATAAATGCTTATTCCTATCAGACAAGGGAAAATCGAAGTTTCATTCTGAGCCCTATTTATTTGGTGCCACTCAAATAAGTGGAGTCTATACTCTCAAATGTTTGTGGAGGAGCTCCCAGTACTCAGAACTAATAGCTAGCCAGATCTCAGTCCTGTGTTTGACTGGATTTTCCCCTCATCCTCATTCTCTCTCTGACTTCTTAAGCTCACGCCATTCCTCTCCCCAGTGAGAAATCTCAAGCATCGAGGAAAGGTTCTAAGAATAAGTCTCTTGGTAACTTTTGTAACTGTCTTTGTAGGAGATTATTACTTGGAAATGGATTCCAGAGCCTTGAAGGAAAGATATAGATGTTTCCAGAAACATAAGAGTACAGGAGTTAAGAGTGTCCATCTGATCGTGTACTTTCTCTAAATGATAATACATATGTATATATGCATTAATATACAATATTTGTTGTTCTCTTTCTGATTTAATTCACTTTGTATAACAGACCAGAGGCCTATCCACATCTCTACAAATGACCTTATTTCATTCCTTTTAGTTGCTGAGTAGAGACCCTGATGCTGAGAAAGATTGAGGGCAGGAGGAGAAGGGGATGACGGAGGATGAGATGGTTGGATGGCGTCACCAACTCAGTGGACATGAGTAGACTCTGGGAGTTGGTGATGGACAGGGAGGCCTGGTCTGCTACAGTTCATGGGGTCGCAAAGAGTTGGACATGACTGAGCAACTGACCTGAACTGAACTGAACTATTTATAGAGAACGGGCTTGTGGACACAGCGGAGGGTGGAGGGTCGAGGATCGGGGGAGGGAAGGCTAAGATGAACTGGGCGACTGGGATCAACACATACCCTACCATGTGTATAATAGCTAGCTAGTGGGAATGTGCTGTTTAGCACAGGGAGCTCAGCTCTGCACTCTGTGATGACCTAGAGGGATGGGGTGGAGTGGGGTGAGAAAGAGGCTCAAGAGGGAGGGGATATATGTATACATATAGCTAGCTGATTCACTTCATTATACAGCAGAAACTTACTCAACGTTGTAAAGCAATTATACGCCAATAAAAAAGAATACTGTAAAGACAGAAACATAGAGAACAAACTTATGGATACCAAGGAGGAAAGGAGGCATGGGATGAGTTGGGAGATTGGGATTGACACCACTGAAACTATGTATAAAATAGATAGCTAATGAGAGCCTACTGTATACCTTGGGAAACTCTACTCAATACTCTGGTGACCTAAATGGGAAGGAAATACAAAGAAAAGAGTATACATGTATAGGTTTAGCCAATTCACTTTGTTGTACAGCAAAAACTAACACAGCATAACAACTATATTCCAATAAAATTTTTTTTTTTTTAAATTAACTAAAAAGCAAATAATAGCTTTGTTTAGTTTAAAACTGGTTTTGTTCTGGTGTTGCTTGGTTCAAGAACATGCATCATACTTTTATCTCTTTATTCCCCTTCTCCTCTGTTATGTTTCAAAATTAGTTATGACATGCTAGGCACTGTGCCATGGAGGGCTGTGGGGTGAAGGGAATGGGCGAAGAAAGGAGGTCAAGGTTCTTGGGAGCCTCCTGAAACGATGGGAAGAATGAGATAAGCACATACATACTATGAAACCCAACTGAGAGTCAGAATGTGCTAAAGGTCACCAAAACACCCACAGGAGTTCAAAGGTAGCAGAGATCTGTGTGTGGGAGGATCAGGAATGGTTTCAAGGAACGGACTAGATTTGAAGTCAACCTTGATGCGTGAATCGAGTTTCTGCTGATGAAGAATTGGCAGGGAGTCTACAGAGGCAGTGCCATAGCAGGTGGTGATTGAACAGGCGAGGCTGCCTGGAGCAGAGAGTGAAGGGGAGCAGGGGGCTAGCACGTGAGAAGAGCAGGTGGGGAGCCGTGAAGTGGAGGGCACAGTTCTCCCTTAATTTTAAAGGTGGTGAAGCACACGGGGTGGGAGCAGTCCTGGTAGATTTAGAGCTGATGCAGGTTGGGTTAGAGGGAACAGACACACAGAGAAAAGGAGAGTCATAAGGAGTGCTCTTAGTACCCATCAGGCCATGGAAAATAGGATGAACCATGCATACACTAAAAAGGAAATGTGAACCCTGATCCCAAGTATTTGAACCCAGGACGTCAGAAGTGGGGCAGGCTGGTGAGGACTGAGGTCTGTCTCCTGGAGGGCAGCCAATGACTGCTTATTGAAACAAGCAAATATACGCCAATCCCTTCCTCACAAATGCAAAACCAGGTGAAATTCTGGGACATCTGGCCTGTATGCAGGGGGTGGAGGACAGCACGGAGGAGGGTGGGGAGTCAGGAAGAAAATAGGCTAGGGAGTGTCACCTCCCACCCAGCATGTCCACACTCCCAGCTTCCCTTGGCACCCAGCGAGGGAAGACCCTGGACCAAAGGTGTTTTCCTAAACATTCAGGGAGGGCTTCCCATGTGGAACTAGTGGTAAAGAGCCCACCTGCCAATGCAAGAGACGTAAGAGACACAGGTTCAGTCCCTGAGTTGGGAAGATCCCCTGGAGGAGGGCTTGGCAACCTACTGCAGTTTTCTTGCCTGGAGAATCCCATGGACAGAGGAGCCTGATGTGCTTTATGCATAGGGTCACAAACAGCCAGACAGGACTGAAGCTACTTAGCATGCACATGCGGGAACGTCCCTGGTGGTCCAGTGGTTAAGAATCTGCCTCCCAATTCAGGGGACACATGTGGCCCAGGAGGATTCCACATGGCATGGAGCAAATAAGCCCGTGTGCCACGACTACTGAGCTTATGTGCTGCAACCCCTGAAGCGTGTGCGCATAGAGCCCACGCTCCTCCAGAAGAGGAGCCACACAGTGAAGAGCCCACTCCCCGAAGCTAGAGGGTAGACTGCTCACCACAACTAGAGAAAGCCCACAGCCAGCAGTGAAGACCCAGTCCGGTCCACAAGAAAAAGACCCAATGCAGCAAGAAATAAATGAACAATAACTGTTAAAAATCTATCCAAGGAACTTGATGTAGAGCTGGGAGGTAAGAAACGGCTAGTCCTAAAGTACAGTGGATGGTTTAGGGACCCTAGGGTGCCCGTGGTTGCTGTGTTACACCAATGCTGGAAGACTGCGAGTACTTGGGCCAAACTGGGAGAATGTTTACCAAGGAAAGGAGTGTGTGTGTGTTCTGTGCACAAGCACATTGCACACACACAGGCAAACTCTGATCTTTTACACTCATGTTCCCCTTTCCTGAAATCAGAGAGCAGAGAAACACCTTCTTATCCTCAGTCCGTTCTGAATCTGGCTGCAGTGACTTGCAGCAGCTGGTTTTACTAACACTGCAGCTGAAACAGCATCCTGAAGGTCTCAGCAGGGCTTGGGTGAAAGGTGAAAACAGACCCAGGGAGGAGGATACTGTGGGCCCTGGCACTGATATTTCTACTGCTTTGTGCCTCTAGGGGAGTGAAATGTGTTGCTGACATCAGCAGGGGCAGAGGTTTGCTATCCCGGAATTGTGTAAACAGACCTGGGCTGTCTGTTTAGAGATGAGGTAACTGAGACCTTGAGAGGTTAACTTGCTTATCTAAGGCTGTTCCCAAGACTTGTCAGCTTTTGACTGGGATTCTAATGAGCTCTCATGCCTCTCTTTTACCGGTTCCTCGCCGCCTTTCAAAGAGAAACCCGCGCATTTCTGGGGACCAGTGAGACTCACCTGGGGTGGGCTGCGGGGAGAAGGCGGGCAGGCAGGAGGGGAGCTTCTTGCATCACTCTCCTCACTTGCAACACCCGCCTCACTGGAGTCAACAGCCGCTGCATTTTTGGAGGAGCAAACAGAAAGCCAAGAATTCACAGTCCTTGGGGGAGATGCCCAGCGGTGTTGGTTTGGGCTTTATAGATCCCGGAGACTCCTGCCTCCGGAAGCCCTGCCCCTGCTTATCGAGGCTCCACGGCTTCTAGAACTAGGCAAAAGGTCTCATTTAGAATATGGGCGAGTCAAAGAAAACCGTAATCTCTCCAACATGTACATAGCTGCCCTGCTTCTGGGCATGTGTGGGAAAGGGTGGCACTGATCCCTCCTTTTCCTGGGCTCTTGTGGCAGCCTTGTTCATGCTCAGCCACCTCAGGAGGCCATGGTGCTCCTTGTTACACATCCTAGGGTACCCCACCTGGTCTGCCTTGAACCCGTGTCTGAATTACTCACTTGGCTGTCCAGGAAGCTCTAGTTACCTGTTATTATTGTGTTGGCCAAATATTTTGTTCAGGTTTTTCTGCAAGATGTTATGGAAACCCCAGATGGACTTTTTGGTCAACCCAATTTTTAAAAGTAAAAAAATTCATTCGTTTATTTATTTTTTGGTGGCACTGGGTATTCATTGATGCTGGTGGGCTTTCTCTAGTTGTGGTGAACAGGGCCTACTCTTCGTTGCGGTGCATGGGCTTCTCGTTGCAGATAATGGTCTCTAAGGTACATAGGCTTCAGTAGTTGCGGCAAGCAGGCTCCACAGCATGTGGGATTTTCCCAGACCAGGGATCAACCCATGTCCCCTGCATTGGCAGGCGGATTCTTATTCTCTGTACCACCAGGGACGTCCCAACCCAGTATTTTAAAGTATTGAAATAAAAAGAAAAATCTTTCAAAATCAAAGGGAATGAATCTTTTTATAGAAGCCTTTTAAGTAGTTGAGAGCAGGTACTGGCACACAGGCAAAGGGCTATTAGAGAGGATATGGAGCCTGCTCCACGTCTCCTATTTTCACTCTCACTTTATCATAGCTCTATACAGTTTTGGATGTGGGAGTTGGACTGTGAAGAAGGCTGAGCACCGAAGAATTGATGCTTTTGAACTGTGGTGTTGGAGAAGACTCTTGAGAGTCCCTTGGACTGCAAGGAGATCTAACCAGTCCATTCTAAAGGAGATCAGTCCTGGGTGTTCTTTGGAAGGAATGGTGGTAAAGCTGAAACTCCAATACTTTGGCCACCTCATGCAAAGAGTTGACTCAATGGAAAAGACTCTGATGCTGGAGGGATTGGGGGTGGGAGGAGAAAGGGACGACTGAGGATGAGATGGCTGGATGGCATCACCGACTCGATGGACGTGAGTCTGAGTGAACTCTGGGAGTTGGTGATGGACAGGGAGGCCTGGGGTGCTGCGATTCATGGGGTTGCAAAGAGTCGGACACGACTGAGCAACTGAACTGAACTGAACTGAACTGATAGTTTCCAAGTACAATGCAGTAAGTGCTGCCATAAAGGAACCAGAGACTTGAGAGATGATCGTCGTTTGAAAGGTCTACTTTAGTGATGAGCCTAGTGACCGGTGGACAGGTGATCTGGCTTTCTCAAAGACCTACAGCTAGTGAATAGCAAGTTGGGGACTCAATCATGTCATTTCACTCCAGATTTGACTCTTTCCATGTTCGTCTTCTACTTTGCAATAAAAAGGTTCCTTTCATGTGATCTTCCAGTGAGTCTCTGCCTCTCCGCTCTTCACGGCCCCGATCTTCCTCTGTCATTGATAAGAATCGTGCGCTCACTCATCACGTTGCTCAGTTAACCGCTCTGTGTAATATGAGTCTGTGGAGGGCAGAGACAGGAGCCAGAGTAATCCTTGCTTCAGGGAAGACAGAGGCAGCTTCATTTCCCTGAAGACAGAGAGCTTCCAGGGGCCCCCAGGAGTCCAAGCCTCCTGGGTCTTCTGCATCTTTAGATTCTTGCCTCCATGCATCTTGGTATTTTACTGCTCTAATGCAATCTCCCGCTTTGCTCTGTCACCCCATGTCCTTCCACTGAGCCACTGGCAAAGTTCTATCACCCACTGAAAATTCCTTATGGCCGATCTTTTTTTCTCTGAAAATGCCCTTTGCTTCTTTCTTGATCTCAGACTGCAGCTCTCACATGGTAGTTGCATTCTTTGCTTTCTACCATATGCGCCCCCGAACCCCGGCCGCCAGTACTCTAGGTACTGCAGTGCTTGGAATAGGCATAGAAGGTCATGGCAACCCACTTCAGTATTCTTGCCTGGAGAATCCCATAGACAGAGGAGCCTGGAGGGCTACAGTCTGCAGGGTACTGAAGCGATGTAGCATAGCATAAACTTTTTGCTTTTCAGTGATGCTGCCAAAGTATTTTTCCTTCCTCTCAACAGTCTCATTCTCTACAAGCACATATGATCAATCTGGGCCACTCAGTGCCTTTCATTCTTGCAGTCAGTCATCAGTCTTGCTCCATTGCTCTTGTTCATGAATACAGGAGCACAGGGATTGTTGCCTTCCTTTCCACCCTCAGTCCTCAGCATTCTTGGAGATGTCAATCTCCGCATAGGTAATTCATTCACGCCGGCCTCTCACTTAAGTCCCCATTCCCATGATTTTTGTCTTCCATTTGACCCCAGCCTCCCATTCCACACGCACACTCTTTTTATTATTAATATTACTGAAGTATAGTTGAATTACAATGTTGTGTAGACATGCATTGAAGGTAGAAAGATTGCTGCACCCATCTACAGTGCTGGCATTCAGCCACATGGGCACAAAGTCCAAACTTGCTAGCTTGGCATCCTCTTCATCATCTGGGCCCGCTGTGTTTCCAACAGTTTCAGTGATGTGACCCATTCACCAGTGCACTTGCTGGAAGAGCTTATGCCTAATGCATTGGAGGTAGAAAGATTGCTGCACCCATCTACAGTGCTGGCATTCAGCCACATGGGCACAAAGTCCAAACTTGCTAGCTTGGCATCCTCTTCATTATCTGGGCCCGCTGTGTTTCCAACAGTTTCAGTGATGTGACCCATTCACCAGTGCACTTGCTGGAAGAGCTTATGCCTCTCTGAACCACAGTTTCCCTGGTTTGTGGGCCTTGACTCTTTCTCTCTTCTACAGCGCTTGCCTGACAGACACCTTGCGTGTAAGGCAAACTTAAGTGGCTGCTCTTCCTGCCACCATTTCTCTGGCCTTCCCCCCGCTTTAGCCTAAAATGCTCCCTTCTCCTTGCTATTGACTTATAGGAAAGTGTTTTCAGATTTGTTTTCCTTACAGGTTATTACAAACTATTGAGTACAGTTCCCTGTTCTATACAGTAGGTCCTTGTTGGATATTTATTTTATATAAGGTAGTGTATGTATCCTAAAGGAGGGGATGGCAACCCACTCCAGTATTTTCGCCTGGAGAATCCCATGGACAGAGGAGCCTGGTGGGCTAGAGTCCATGGGTCACAAAGAGTTGGACTGGAGGGCTATGTCTGCAGGTCTGTTTCTGTTTTGTATATAAATGCATGTATATCGTTTGTTAAATTTCACATGTAAGTGACAACCTTCTTGGTATGATGATCTCTAGTATGAGTTTCTATACTCATACTCTGGACCTTGTAGTACCGCATCTATCCACCTTCATAGTTTTCATTTCATGCAGCCCAACTCTAACAACCTCTGTCTTCCCAGCTCACTTTCAATGTACCCTCACTTTTTTCTTCCACTGGGCTCACCATTGACTCTTCCACTTCTTCACGTTTTAGCATCCTCATGGGCCTCTTTTCTCAGCTCAGATTACTGTTGATGCATTACTGCAAACAGTCCCTTGCACACATCTTGCCTTTAGTCTTTCTGCCAAGCTGACCCTGCAAACCTTCAACTTTTGTTAAACCCACTCTTGGTCTACTCTAGGCTTGCATCTGAGCAGCTAACCAAGGCTGAAGAAAAATACAGTGTAGTGTTGCCTGGTTAGGTTTACTTTTACAACCACACATCTGAAATGGATGTTCAGCATAGACCGGCGATTCTACTACATTTACCTAGCTCATTTGCTCTCCCAGTTCCAAAAAACTAGTCACACTTCCTCGTCTGTTTCAGCTCATCACCTCTGTTCACTTTCAGCGGATTACTTTGACTCATATTTCATTGTTTTGTTGCTGTTCAGCTGCTAAGTAGTGTCCAGTTCTTTGTGACTCCATGGAGATATACATGTATATATCTCCACGCCAGGCTTCCCAGTCCTTCACTATCTCCCAGACTTCGCTCAAACTCATGTCCATTCAGTAAGTGATGCCATCCAGCCATCTCATCCTCTGTCGTCCCCTTCTCCTCCTGCCTTCAATCTTTCCCAGCATCAGGGTCATTTCAAATGAGTCAGTTCTTCGCATCAGGTGACCAAAGTACTGGAGTTTCAGCTTCAGCATCAGTCTTTCCAGTGAATATTCAGGACTGATTTCCTTTAGGATGGACTGCTTGGATCTCACAATTCAAAAACATCACTTCTTTGGTACTCAGCCTTCTTTATGGTCCAGCTCTTACATCCGTACATGACCACTGGAAAAAGTATAGCTTTGAGTCTGTGAAACTTGGTCAGCATTTTCATTTCACCGAGACAATAAAAACAATTGGAAGAGAAGCACTCCATCTTTTACTAACAAATTCAGCAAACTGCCAGCCTTTATACCCCAGACTCTGCCTTCCTGCAGTTCCTACCTAGAGGAACAGTCCCTGCCCTAATTTAATCTGACGTCACCACTTGTGCACTGATGTTGCTCCCTCTGCTCTGCATGAATGGTGGCCCTGCAGTCGTCCTCTCTTCTTTCTGATTATTTCTCCTTTCCACTTGGCTGCTCTTGTCAGCGCACAATCCCATCTTTAAACACTTTTGGTATCACGAGGGAGGTGGGAGGGGGGTTCAGGACGGGGGACACGTGTACACTCGTGGCGGATTCATGTTGATGTATGGCAAAGCCAATACAATATTGTAAAAGTAATTAGCCTCCAATTAAAAAAATACATTTAAATTAAAAAAAACTCCCTTCTGACCCTATATATCTTAGCAAATGTGCCATCACATCTATGCTCCCCTCTATAGCAAAAGCCATTAAAATATTGTCTGTTCTTGGTGTTTCACATCCTTGCTTCTCACTCAGTCCTTGCTCCTCCCCAGTGAGTCACTCACTCACTGATCCGTTTAGGCTTTTGCCTCATGTGTTCCACTGAAATTCCTTTTGTCGGGGTCATCAGTGACTTCTTTTCTTGGCAAACCAGTGGTTGGTCCTGAACCTTCAGCTTACTAGACCTCTTAGGAGCACACGACACATCTTCTCACTGCATCTGTCTTGAAATACCTTTTTCATTTGGCTTACAGAACCTGTCAGTCCCGGGGGTTTCCTCCAAATTACTGGCCACTCCTCATAGTTGCCCCTCCTCTTTCTGAAATGTAGAGTGCTCCAGGTTGTTCCCACACACTCCTTAATGCACTGAGAAAATAGATGCAACTGACTGAGAAAATTAGGGTCTTAGGCCAAAACACCCACATATTCACATAGAATTATGGATATATAATACACTGTTCTGATAAAAGTTGAAGACCAGTCAAACTAGTTAATCCGGTAAAATTTTATTTAGTATATATAAGAGATTAAGCACTGGCAATCTAGGTGGATGGATCAGCTTTGTTTCTCTCTCTTTTAAATTGGCATGTACTAAGCAATTACTCCCCTGCAGGAGGAAATGGAAACCCACTCCAGTATTCCTGCCTGGTGAATTCCACGGACAGAGGAGTTTGGTGGGCTACAGTCCATGGGGTCACAAAGAGTTGGACATGACTGAGTGATTGAACACACACAAGCAATTACTCTGTGCCAGGTAGAATGTTAAGCACCTTTTGCATGTTTTCTCTTTTAATTCTTGCAACTGAGATAGGTACTATTATTCCACTCATTTTACAGATTAGCAAACTGAGGTTTCCTAAATTATTATAAAATTATAATATATAACAAGATTATAATATATAAATATACATATAATAAGTTATAATATATAAAATTATTATATAATTCTCAATTAAATTATATAGCCATCTGTGGCTCAAGACCTTGCCCATGAATGAAACTGGCTTTGAATCTAGGCTCTCTGGGTCTATGCATGATTTGCACCAATCTTCAACCGTTTTTGACCTGAAAAATGGCAATGGCAATGATGCAAAATTATATCTAATATTAGGTTGTTTCTTTGGAAAGAGGGAAACTTGTTGGTTGAAGAAATACCAACAAGGAATATATTGAGGAATACATTATGTAACGTGTAAATTGGAGGAAATAATATCATAACACCATTAGGTGATAGCTTTTCATAGTGGATAGAATGTTGTTGACCAAGTAATTGTAATCAAGCTCAATAAAGAAAATGGTTTTTCTAGGAATTATCCAAAGTGCTGAAGGAAAGAGAGTACAACATCCAGCTGTTAAAGAAGCCACCTCTCAAACACTTACATAAACTCACATTTTGATATTTTCTAAATGAGGACATTTTAATTCTTGCTTTGAGACTTTGAGATCCTTCAGCTCCCAGAATGCAGCTCTTTAGCTGGATGGTTGATGAAAGATAGAGAGTTGATTAATCAAAAATGTGTCATGTGCTAGATAAACATTAAGAATCAGAAACACTGATTATTATGGATTAAAAAGTTTAGATATCTAGGGTGAATCTTGCATAAGCAATGTTTGTTTTTAAAACAGTTCTGCCAAGAAAGCTGACTTAGGAGAGAAAAACTGAACAAAATTCCTGGGCATCTAGATTTACCATCTTTATCTACACCTGCCTCTTCTACCTCAAAAACTCATAGTCTTTCTTTCAACAAATGCACAGAAAATGTGTTTTCCTGTGGTTCCTGTGGTTCCAAGTTTCCTATGGCTAATAAGTTGAAGTGGATCCTCAGTCACACAGATTTACTCTTTATATCTCAATGTAAAGGGAAGGAGTTTTCACAGAAAGAGACCCACAGACTTAGAAAACTTACTCATGGTTGCTGGGGGTGTGGCAGGGGGCAGGGTAGAGGCCTTTGGGAAGGTCACATGCACATTGCTATATTTAAAACAGATAACCAGCAAAAACTTATTGTGTAGCACATGGAATTCCGCTCAATGTTATATGCCAGCCTGGATGGGAGGGGGGTTTGGGGGAAGATGAATACATGTATATGTATGGCTGAGTCCCTTCATTGTTCACCTGAAACTATCACAACATTGTTAATCAGCTATACCCCAAGACAAAATGTTTTTGGTGTTAAAAAAAATTGACAAAAAGAAAAAAAATGATAAAAAAGTTTGACTTAAAAAAAGAAAAAAAGAAAAGGAGTTTTCAGATTTCCAGGCATCTGAAAGTATGTAGGAGTTATTTCTACAGAAAGTGTAGATCTAGGCACAAGCCTTATGTTTAGGGAGATACTATATTTATTTAATAATAATACTATTTCAACCCAAGCATATCTCATACTTCATCAGTTTTGAAATGCTCTCACATGCAATCTGTACTTACACCAATTCTAATAAGTTGATGTAGGCATGAAGCTTCCAGAGATGAAATGACCTTGCTTATGGGTGTGTGACTAGTTCATGGCAATGTCTGGGAGCACTATTTTTGCTGTATCTCCAGATTGAGGACTCTTTCATCACATTTTCACGTGGATTCTGCTATGAAAGGGAAGGAGTATCAGTATTGCTTATGATTCTATTACTGGTTAACTAACCTCTCTTTGCCAGGTCTTGCCTTCTGGGATTACCTGGGGTAACATTCAGACCTTTGATTCTAAAGCTCCCAGAGTTTTGTGAGGGAGGACTTGTAAGTGTCATAGATTTATTCCTATCTATCTGTCGAATTAGGTGAGAGGTCCTGAGAAAAGTAGGGGAAAGGGCTTGGAGCCTGATGATATTTCTCAGAAGAAAAGCATTGAGCACTGGAGTTTGTTGTTTGCCCTGAGTTACGCCGTTCCAGGAGTTCCCTTGCGTTTGCAGTGTCATCCAGGGAGCAGACCTAGCAAGATGATGTACAGTCTCAAGAGGAAAGATTCAATATTTGCACAGGAAAGGCACACAGTAGTGATGGTAGAGTTTCCCATGAGTCTCAACGAGCAGACGCCGGCATCATCTGTCATCCCTTCTTTGGCCTTTACTGTCCAGCCTTCATCATCTCTGACATTTAAACAGTCTGAAAAAAAAGCAAACTACATTTCCATGACCATTTTGTGTCAGTAACAAATATGTCACAAAATAACTGATTTACATGAGTAATATCCTTTTTTTTTTTGAGCTCTCAAACTTTTGTTGTTAGACAATTATCATGTATTTGTCTTAATGATCATAATTTATATTTGCATAACATTTTATCAAATCCCATTTTTTTCTGCTCGGCCACATGGTAAACTGTCATAGGCTGTTGAATGCTTCTTCCTAAATCCACTTGGAAAACACTAGGAAAAAAATGAGTAAAGCATAAAGTTGAAGAACAATTTAGAATGAAAGCTGTGAGAAATCCCTGAGGAGTCTGAAGTATGCCCTGGATCAAGGGATGTGGGAGAGAGGTGGGGATGAAGTTGGATGAGGGCTGGAGCTTGGAGGGGAAGGATGGCTGAAAGCCGCAAGAGGAGGAGGAAGACTGAAAAAGCTTTACCGGGTGCCTTGTTCATGAAAAGAGCTGCAGACTGGCCAAGCATACACTGACAACTACTCTGACAAACCTTCGTTCTCAAAGCGCTAACTGGTGACCCAGCAATATTTTCTCCAGCTGCTGTTGTTTCCTAGCAGTTTAATTGTGCAGGCTTGGTCAGAAGAGTCTCCTGGTGAAGTAGCAGCAAACAGGATAGTCACCCATGTTTCTGCAATGCCTGGGGCTCACTTGAGATGTGCCCCGAGGAACATAGAGTAAGGCCAGATTTTCACTGTTTCCCCAACACACAATGCTGGAGAGTATCCACCACTCCCAGGAGCATGAACTCATATGCCAAATTAAAGATGCCTTGAAGTCTATAAAAGAAAGCTAGTGCACTGAACAGAATGTTCGAAACAGACAGACCAAAAATTTTAAATGGTCATCCTACATGCCCTTAAGAAGGGGAAGGAAGACTTTGTTACATAGATCACTGATAAGAATCACAATGAAGAGTTCATATATAACTAATTCTACATAATGCTGAAATAAAGACTATATAGATGAGAAATATTACAGGGTAGATTTTTAAAAATAGTGAGTAGGAATAGTCAATTGAGAAACTTTCAAAAAAGGCCAATAAGAAAGAGCAAAATGAGAAAATAGTGTTTAAAAAAAGCTAAGAGATCAGAAGAATAGATATTAAATTATCAATATTTGAATAATAGGAATACCCAAAGGGAAAACATTAGAAGAAATAGTAAAGATACATTTTCCACTTTTAAAGAAAGAAGACACATCTCAGTCTGAAAAAAACTTATTGAGGAACAAGCAAAAGAGTCAAGGAGAAAATGCATCCAGAGTACATATAGACAAAGGGGACATTCTAAAAACTTCTAGAAAGAAAGATCATTTGAAAAGGAACAAAACTCAAGTGACTTGAGTTTTGCACTTCTTAAGAAGTGATTGTACTTCTTAATAGCAACACTGGACTCAAGATAGTGAAGTAATATGTTTAAATAATTAAGTAATATGTTTAAATAACAGAAGTGAAATGTAGAGCATAACAAGTGTGTTCTCAGGTACTCAGACATCCATGATGAAAACAAAATTGGAGGAAGCAGCGAATGAAAAGAGAAATAAATTCAGGAGGATATAGCACTAACTACAGAAAAAAGTGGCATTGATCTAATAATTTGGTAAATGTATCATTTTCTTATGGACAAGCTCAAAATAAAGAAAATGAGAAAGCAAAACTATAACAATCTTAATAAAAACGCCTAGTTATATCTACATGACAGGGAAGTGGGGTGGAAAAGACTGAAGGAACAAGAGATCTGTCTTTAGAGCAAAGAATATAACAAAATTCCCATGGTTTAAACTTAATTAAAAACCATAAAGTATCTGATGGGAATAAAAAATGATTTGACATTACACCACCTACAAAAGATACCTGTTAATCACAATGGCACACAAAAGTTGAAAATGAATGTTGGAATAAAACATACTATACAAATATAAATCAAGAGAAAGTTGAGGTAGCAATATTAATAGTTAACAAATTGGGAGAGGCTAGATTATTTAATGGTTAATGTACATGTGGAAAAAAGTAAAACTGAATTCCTATGAGAGTTGGAGGTAATTTGGATATTCATCATTTGAGAGAGAACAGGTACAATGTAGTTGAAAGTATAACCCAGAGTGTTATGAAATGGTTAGAAACACCACATATAGCAAGATAGACGCATCTTAAATGCAATGCTAAAGTCAAGCGAAGTAGCATTTATGTAAGTTTAAACTACTCACAGAAGAAGGAAATGGCAATCCACTCCAGTGTTCTTGCCTGGAGAATCCTAGGGACGGGGAGGCCTGGTGGGCACACAGAGTCGGACACGACTGAAGCGACTTAGCAGCAGCAGCAGCAAACTACTCACAAAATAAAAATACNAGAAGGAAATGGCAATCCACTCCAGTGTTCTTGCCTGGAGAATCCTAGGGACGGGGAGGCCTGGTGGGCACACAGAGTCGGACACGACTGAAGCGACTTAGCAGCAGCAGCAGCAAACTACTCACAAAATAAAAATACCTATTTTATACAAATAGATAAAAGGGAAATGGCTGTGAAGGCAGGATGGGTGAGATAGCTGAGAGTGGAATAACGGTAAAACCACAAATTCCATATCTACGGCTATCAGATCTTATAGTACAGAGGTATTCACATAGACTTTGGAACCAGGCCAATCTGGATTTGAATCTTAACTTTTCTGTATTCTACTTGAACAACCTGAAATAGTCATTTAACCTTTCTTAGAATCACTTTCTCATCAATTTCTTCACTTGTAAGGGGTGGACAATAGTAGTTCCTGCATCATTGGTTTGTGGTGATGGTTAAATGCATGTAAGGCACTGAACACAGTAGTTGTTTAATAAATGAATATTGTTGTTATCATCCTTATGTGTTGGGAAAAGGGTGAGAAAATGAACCAGTATCTACAGGCTGAAAAGGATCTGTAGATATCGCTGGGCTTCCTCTCATTGTCCACTACCACATTTCTTCCTACCAAAGAACTGATGCATTTCATTTGGTGCATTCTGACTGGACCTTGGAAAATCAAGGGAATTTTTGCTGGGTGAATGCTGTTAACCTTTCAAGAGATGAGAGAAAGAATGACTAGAAGGAATTTGGCAAAAAAAAGTTTAAAGAAGGAACTTGGCAACCTGTTGGGTTGGGTCCAAGATGGAGAACATCAAACTAGAATAATTATACCTGCAGGTCATTTTTTACCATAACTTGATGAGGTAGAGGATTTTCTTTGCATAGCGATTGGGTTACTCTGGCTTTTGGCTGACCTGCAAGCCCAGGACAAGAGGGCAGAATAAATTTCCTCTTGTGCCTGTTGGAAAATTCCTCCCTTCATTTTGAAATCAGTTCATGTTTGGTCATGAGGAGGTAGGATCTAGATGGAAGGTCAGGTAGTTAAGCCATTCAACAGAGTAAATGGCTCAGAAAAACGAAAAGCTTTGCTCATGTGGTAGAGCCAAGGACTTCTACTCCTGTGAAAACTCTGATGCCTGAAAATTGTCAAATATCTGGAATTCTTAGTATAAACATCTAGAAGCAAATGTGAATTTTTTTCCCCACAAAGGAAGTTTCTTTGATTATTCTCTGTTAATATGAAGACAAAACTCATTTCTGAAAAATACTAGTAAGCAAACAAAATATATTCCATCAAAACCATGGTTAATGCCTTCATGTGTATCCTTATGGACGGTTTCTGAACAGATATATTATAGGCGAAAAAATATAACATCAATAGAGAAAACTCTAAGCACCTCCAATTGGTAATGGGTGAGTGAATACACTTCAAATGTCCCCCGCACCCCCCATTCCCATACTGATTTTCTTTTATTCTAATTTAAAAGTCACTTTCTCCCTTCACTCTGTTTATACACTATTATGTTGTTTATGATGTACTCCCCAAAGAAATGTTCTCATATTTTCCTTCCCATCCGTCTCACCTACACAAGGTCCCCAATCCTTCCAGAGACTAACTCACTGACACCAAACACCATCCACACCATTCATCGCAGCTAATGGTGGCCTCTCTCCTCAACTTCCAGAATTGTCTACTCTCAGTTCAGTTCAGTTCAGTTCAGTAGCTCAGTCGTGTCAGATCTGCAACCCCATGAATCGCAGCACGCCAGGCCTCCCTGTCCATCACCATCTCCCGGAGTTCACTCAGACTCACTTCCATCGAGTCCGTGATGTCATCCAGCCATCTCATCCTCGGTTGTTCCCTTCTCCTCCTGCCCCCAATCCCTCCCAGCATCAGAGTCTTTTCCAGTGAGTCAACTCTTCGCATGAGGTGGCCAAAGTACTGGAGTTTCAGCTTCAGCATCATTCCCTCCAAAGAAATCCCAGGGCTGATCTCTAGGCAGAACCATATTCCTCGGTACCCGCTAGACACTGTGGATTGATTTCAGACTCCAGAGCTCTTCAAACAGTACCATCTTTTTTAGTTTTTTTTTTTTTTTTTTAACAATCTCATCACCTCTGAAAGCATCTGTTGTTTTAATTAACGAAGTTTATTGCTTTTATTTTTGGCTGTGCTAGGCCTTCATTTGGAGAAGGCAATGGCACCCCATTCCGGTGCTCTTGCCTGGAGAATCCCAGGGACGGGGGAGCCTGGTGGGCTTCTGTCTGTGGGGTCGCACAGAGTTGGACACGACTGAAGCGACTCAGCAGCAGCAGCAAGACTTCACTGCCGCACGGGCTCGTCTCTAGTTGCAGCACGCAGCCTTCTCTTTGCAGTGGCCTCTCTTGTTGCGAAGCATGGGCTCTAGGGCTTGCAGGCCTCAGTGGTTGCAGCTCCCAGGCTCTAGAGCACAGGCTCAACAGCCGCAGGGCACGGGCTTAGTTGCTCCTCAGCACGTGGATCTTCCCGGACTAGGGATCGAACCCGTGTCACCTACATTGGCAGGTGGATTCCTTCCCGCTGAGCCATCAGGGAAGCCCCAAAGTGCCATTTTGCTCAGGCCTCCTGTGGAGCTGCTGACACGGTACAGAATGGAAGGATGATTAAAAACTCTCTTATTTCTTACCATATCAGAAACTTTCGTCCATCCTTTAATGAAAGGATTGATTTAATCCTTTAATGTAACTGTTAACTGGATTAACAGTTACAAATCAAATGCTGCTATGTAAAAATAAATATACAAAGAACTCTTTCCTAATGTGAAGTAAGAGCTGCTAATTTCTTTCATCACAAATTATTTCTTGGGGAAATAATTTGTGATGGAAGGAAGAGAGAAAACAAAGAGGGAAGGGAGGAAAGAAAGAAGGAATGAAGGAGTGAAGAAAAGGAAAAAGGACAGGAAGGTATGAAATCCCAGATTTGGATCCTCATGTACTATTTACTCACTAGGAGACCTCAGTCAAAATATTTAATATCCCAACTTTTAACTTTCTCATATATGAAATTGGAATAATAATTTTAAGTACTTTATGGCTTGGTGTGAGGATTAAATAACTTGTAAGTATTTAATACTTGGAAAGTACTCAATAAATTTAAGTAATTGTGACAGCTAATTTTATGTGTCAGTTTGGCTGGCCCACAACATACACAGATATTTGGCTAAACATTATTCTGAATGTTTTGGTGAATGTATTTTTGAGTGAGTTTAACATATAAATTGATAGACTGAAAAACACAAATTGCTCTCCCTAATGTGGATGTGACTCATTCAATCAACTGAAAATCTGAGTAGAACTATATATATATATATATATATATATATATATAAAATCTCCTATAGGTTCTATTTTCTGGAGAATTGTGACTAATAGAGTAAGTAATATTATATTTTAAAAGTTATAGCTCACGTGCCTTTCCACAATGTTCAAGGTAACAGTACTCCTTTCTCTGGTTCAATCTTGTGGAAAACTATGTTATTTACCAAGTGAGGAACTGATGAGGATATTTTCTGACCATGAGTCCTGGAATCTTCTTTACTGGATGAGGAAGTTCCAGAAAACTAGCTGTCCATGAGAAGATTAAAGGTTTCAAACTTAGTTGAGAAGATGAAAGGTTTCAAACTTTGTTTTATTTTATTCCTTTGGCATCTAATGAGTTAAACATGACCAGGAAGCTGGAGAACTTCAGAGTCTGTGAGAAGCAGGTAAAAGGTCATCAAATTCAAAGCGGGGAAGCTTGGCTTCCTAGCAGAGAAGGATCTTCTATGAAAGGTTTTTGCTGAGACTGATCAGCAGCCCTCCAGCTCATGCCCCAAGGAGGCCTTCAGGGGTTTCATGGAAGGAGAATGACAGGTCTGGGTCCAATTCAGTTTCACAAAGTAGTTTTCAGTCATTTGAACCCAGACAATTTAAAAACTAGAGCAAATCTTGGAAGTCATCTAACTTGTAGATTCTGGGAATATAGTGGTAGCATTGTCTTTGAATTTCTGAATCCCTGCATAAAAACAGGTAGGGAAAAACCAAAATCTCATAAACATTTGCAATAAAGCTGCTGCTGCTGCTGCTAAGTCGCTTCAGTCGTGTCCGACGCTGTGCGACCCCATAGACGGCAGCCCACCAGGCTCCCCCATCACTGGGATTCTCCAGGCAAGAACACTGGAGTGGGTTGCCATTTCCTGCTCCAGTGCATGAAAGTGAAAAGTGAAAGGGAAGTCCTGTCCGACTCTTAGCGACCCCATGGACTGCAGCCCACCAGGCTCCTCCATCCACGGGATTTTCCAGGCAAGAGTACTGGAGTGTGTTGCCATTGCCTTCTCCTGCAATAAAGCTAAGTGACAGCAAATTGCTGTGACCCCAAATTCAAGTGGATTAGGATAAACCAACAGTCATAAAACCTGCAGTGCCATCTGTGAGGGAGAAAGCAGTGGTCAGCAATGCCTGTCTGAGGAATCTGAGAATAAGAGAACCTCGGAACAGTCAATGAAAAACTTCCAGAGAGCAAGCAGACCAATTCAGGAGCCCTAGCTCAAATGGAAGTGGTTCTCCCCACCCCAAGGCCAGTGAACAGTTCCCAGTTCACCAGTAAAATCCCAAGAGCCAAAGCAGCATAGCCAGCAGTGTGCTGGTAACTGTTCAACAACACATTTTGTGGTGTTTGCTGATTTCCATGGTATAAATGGGCTTCCCAGGTGGCCCAGTGGTAAAGAACCCACCTGCCAATGCAGGAGACTCAGGTTCAATGCCTGGATCAGGAAGAGCCCCTCAAGTAGGAAATGGCAACCCACTCCAGTATTCTTGCCTGGAAAATCCCATGGACAGTGAAGCCAGGCGGGCTACAGCCCACAGGGCTGCAAACAGTCAGCGCATGACTTAGCACAAACACACAGTATAAATACTTCCACCATGGCCAACTGCAAGCTACTAACATGAGTATAAAGTTGGGAGGAGATGATCACAGTTGATTCTTCCCAAATGGGGACTGGATGTGAACTCTGGGAAGAACCAGGGCTCTTTTCCAGGATTTAAAGGACATTGAATAGAAACTGCTGGGAGTGGAATCAAAACTGAATAGGAGAAGAACAACAGCCACAAAGGAAAGAGGAGGCCGAGGTAAATACTGGGGAGTGGAGCAGAGCCAGGAAATCCCAGGGAGCCAGCTGCTATACTTCTGAACATGGCAGGAAAACAAAAGAAGAGAGGCCTTTGTAAAGTTGGAAAATCTACCCTGAGCCACACTACCTTTTAAAAGTTCAGGAAAACAATGTCACATAAAAATGAGCAAAAGATACATAATGAGGTAGAATCTAATGCAAATGTATTATAAGAAGTCATTTAACTCTGTGATTCCCAAACCTGCTGCACGTGGTAGTGTGCAGAGAATCACTGGGGGAAAGAAAACAAAAACAAAACCAGAAAACATTCTTTCTGGGCTGTTTGCTCTGGATAGGAGAGCACATTCCTGACCACCTACAACAAGTTAGACTGGCCTAACCAGTGATGTTCACAACACAGTGGTTCCTCAATATCTGCACGGATTGCTTCCAGGAGCCCCATGAATACCAAAATCTTATATACAAAATGGCAGGTCCCTTATATAAAACGGTTTGTGTGTGCGTGTTAGTCATGTCCGACTCTTTGGACCCCATGGACTGTAGCTTGTCAGGCTTCTCTATCCATGGAATTCTTCAGGCAAGAATAATTTCCTTCTCCAGGGGATCTTCCCAAGCCAGAGGTCAAACCTGGGTCTCCCACATTCAGGTAGATTCTTTATTGTCTGAGCCACCAGAGAAACCCATAAAATGGCATAGTGTTTATATATAACCTATGCAACCCTCTTACATACTTTAAATCATCTCTGGATTACTTATAAGACCTAATAAAATGTAAATACTATGTCAATAGCTGTAAATATCCTGTAAATGCTACATATAAATTTGCCAGAGCTTGGGAAATTCAAGTTTTGATTTTTGGAACTTTCTGGAATTTTGGGGGAATATTTCCGATTCAAGTTTGGTTTAATTTGTGTCTGTAGAGCTTGTGGATATGGAGGACCATCAGTAGTTGTCGCCACTGTTTGCTTCTACTCAGCTGACAACTACCTACACCCTCATACTTTTCTCCCAGTTCCCCAGAGATTTTCGCCTGAGAGGGTGTTGTGTGCCAAACTGCCTCATTCTAACCCCAAAACTATCCATTCTATATTCTCTCCCTTCAAGAAGGAATGATAAATAAGAGCTGAAAAGTCTATGACAACTTTTGCTGTTGTGGTTGCTAATCATGTCCAACTCTTTGAGACCTTGCAAACTCTAGCCAGTTGGGCTCTTCTGTCCATGGAATTCTCCAGGCAAGAATACTGCAGTGGGTTGCCATTTCCTTCTCCAGGGGATCTTCCTGACCTAGGGATAGAATCTGTCTTCTGTGGCTCGCGCACTGACAAGTGGATTCTTCACCACTAGTTAATTTTAGCTTACTGAAGATTCCCTCCCCAATACTTTCATACAACAGCTGTAGTATTGCACCTGTTTTCACTCTCAAGGAATTACTAACTTGAAAATTAAGAGAGATTTTTGGTCAGAGGAACTTTAACAGTTCAGGTTCTTTGGTGGCAAACAAAAGAACCCTGAACAGACTGGAAAGAAGGGCTATGTGTGATCTTGAGAAGGGGAGGAACCAGGGACCCTTTGAGAACTGCAGAAGTGTGAATCACAAACTTTCTATTAAAAGTGTAAATTAGGTAACTCAGTTCCAAATAAAGGTTAATTCTCAAGATTCAAATTCCAGAGATATAAACTTTAAATTGTTATATTGGGCCACATGTTCATTTCCTTGATACTTAAGTGGAGTTTTATAATCAACGGTTCCAGACCGTAAGGAATTTCTCAAGAAGGGAAGAAAGAAGAAAAATAAAACAGGTTTCTAGAGACCTCTCTCTAGATCTGCCTGGTTCTAGTCAGTGTGAATAGGTGACTTGAGTGCACTTTTGTTGAACGAATCCTAAGTGAGTAATTCAAGATATCAAAATTAAAAAAAAAAAAATCAACCTGATGTGACTGGTTCTCATGTGCCTCCTGCTCTACTCCACAATGACTCTGACACTCTGGACCTGGAATTTCCTTGCACTCACTTTAAACAATCCCTTCATATCATACATTATTGATGGAAGATTTTATGTTGGGACAGAGAAGAAAGTCGTTTTGTACATCACAAAAATACAAACTAAATCCTTTCGACAAACTACCCTAGTGCCCATCATCAGTAGAGTGGACACCTGAAATGTGGCATATTTGCAGAATGGATCTACATAGCATGAGAATGAGTGACCTACAGTTACGTAGCGACACAAATGGCCTCACATACATGATATTGAGGGGAAGGGTCAGACAAAAATGAGTAGCGATTGTGTGAGTCCATTTAAAGCATGAGACAGGTAAAGCTAATCCTATTGTTTAAGGTCAGGCTGGCGGTTACCTTTGGGGAAGAGGTCATGATTAGAGTGGAGTGGAAGGGTGGCTTCTAGGAGAACGGTCATGCTTTGTTTCTTAATCTGGGTGTTGGTTCCATGGGTGTGTTCTGTTTGTGAAAATTCACTAAGGTGTGTACTTTTGATATGCTGGCTTTTTTGTGTACATTATATACCTCATCAAGGAGTTAAAGAAATCTTACTAGACATTTCTACTTTTCTCAAAGGCCCTCCTTGCCTGCCTGGCCAACCAAGGGTCCTGTCTCTCTCCTCTCTCCGCTGTATCTCTGCTGTAACCCTCTTGTTCAGGGTTCTTTCAGTTGCTGCTCCAATCAAGTGCCCTTCCCTATTTGGGACAGCTCCCTGGAAGGGATAGTTTTGTTTTTTTTTGCTCTATATGCTTCCTTCTCAGAGAATGGCCCTGTCTGGACTTCTGGTCTTCAAGAGTTCTTCTGGAAGTTCTTGTGAATAAATGTTCTCATTCCATTGTATTTTCACCTGAGAAAAGTAGTTGCAAATATTTACAGTTTGGGATTCACAAATTTTCTCCCCAAGGGATAGATTTGAAGTGAGACCTGGTATTTCACTAACTTAACTTACTAGCATCCATTCTTATTATACATACTTAGAAGCGTTTGTCAGAGAAGGCAATGGCAACCCACTCCAGTACTCTTGCCTGGAAAATCCCACAGATGGAAGAGTCTGGTGGGCTGCAGTCCATGGGGTCGCTAAGAGTCAGATACGACTGAGAGACTTCACTTTCACTTTTCACTTTCATGCACTGGAGAAGGAAATGGCAACCCACTCCAGTGTTCTTGCCTGGCGAATCCCAGGGACGGGGGAGCCTGGTGGGCTGCCGTCTATGGGGTAGATGTGTATAAGAGACAGGTCTTTTCCAGTGAGTCAACTCTTCACATGAGGTGGCCAAAGTACTGGAGTTTCAGCTTTAGCATCATTCCTTCAAAAGAAATCCCAGGGCTGATCTCTTTCAGAATGGACTGGTTGGATCTGCAGGGCTGCCGTCTATGGGGTCGCACAGAGTCGGACATAACTGAAGCGACTTAGCAACAGTTCATATATAGAATATTTATTCATCTTCTTCTCCTCTGTTTTCCTTTTCTCAGGGTAGTTAGCTGCTAAGTACAAAGAGTGGGAGTCTAGTGATCATCTTTGTGATATTTGGGATTGTGAAGTTGCAGCCTGGCTCTGCCCATATCCTCTCAGGCCTCAACATTTTCAGTGCCTGCTATTGGTGTATAAATATCTCAGCTCCCTTTCCCCAGTGTATGATAACTCTGAAGCATGTGAAGCAGGCGGGCTTCCAGAATTCTTTAGAGGGATAAAGGCTCAAGTTGTCAATAGTTCATAATTTCTTCACACACCCTTTATTAGCTGCCCCTCTTTCCTATTTCAGTTCCTCAGTCCCCTGCAGATTTTCTAGGATCATCTCCCAATTCAGTGTGAACCCTTATTTCAACATCTGAATCCAAAGGAACACAGACCAAGGTGATGATGTCCCTGACACACCTGTCCATGTGCACATGTACACAAACACACACAGTAATGAACTGTACTGTGTTAGTGTACGGCAGACACACTCTCAGGTGACCTCTGGGTCACATCTCTTGTGTTACTTCTTTTTTTTGAATGTAGATGGAATCTGGGACTTCTAGCCAATCAAATAGAATGGATAGTGTTCTAGTAGTAACTCCTGGGCTTATAGTACATTTTAAGAGAGACCATCTGTAGTCAGTTTTGAAGACATAGACCACCATGTTTGAACCTTCTGTGGGAACCAGATGGCAGAGAGCTGTGATGGCCTTTAAGATCTCGGTCTTGCCTCTGGAAAAGCAAAAGGACCCAGCTAAGCTATACAGAGGCTCTTGACCCATGGACATTCTGAGATAACAAATGCAATGTTTTAAGCCACCAAGTTTGTGATAAATTGTTAATCAATAGAAAACGACTGCATTCTTGGTATAAACTTTTGACCTGGGGTTGGGACATGTTTCTCCCATTCCTTAAGATCTTGCTGGCAGAAATTTGACCTCGAGTGCTTCGGTCCAACTTTACTCTTTGATTAGGTATCTGAGAACAGCCAATATTGTCATCTTTTCTTGTTTCCACTGAGTTGTTTTCACCAGAAGTGACTATTTGAATGGCCTACCAGTTCTCTGGTTAATGCAAGTTTCTCCAATAATGTCTCTCTAGGAGTTCCTTCTGGAGAACTTGATCCAGAAAAGCCTGATCTTTCCATGGTCAGGACCAGGTCCAGGCTTGCAGGATCTTGTTCCATGGGTCATTTCAAAAGTCTTGTGTTGTAACACGATACTTAAAGTTCTTTCCTTCTTTCTGTGTATGTCAGCAACTTCACTTAAAATTAGGGTAATCCTCTAAATTGCTGTAAGGCTGAGGCTCTCTCTTCTGTTCTCTGAGATGTTGCAAGAAATTTAACAATATAATTTGGCAGTTCTTTTTCTTTTTAAGCACTGTTTTACGAGCTTCCAAGAGCTTCCATACAGCCGTGGAGCAGAACCAGCTTAGCCTCCTCTTGTGATACCTGCTTTATACCTGTGATACCTCTTTCTGATACCTGCTTTATCTAGGAATTTAATACTGTTTCCAGTCAACATTTAAATATTTCTTCTCGGGAGATGGGGTGCAAGTGGGAGTTACGGGGAAGATTCTTGTAGCATCTCACATTTCTTTGCATGCATGCATGCCCAGACAGTTCAGTTGTGTCCAATTCTTAGCAACCTCATGAGCTGTAGCCCACAAGGTTCCTCTGTCCATGGGATTTTTCAGGCAAGAGTAGTGGAGTGGGTTGCCATTTCCTCCTCCAGGAATCTTCCTGACCCAGGGACTGAATCCACATCTCCTATGGCTCCTGCATTGGCGGGTGAATTCTTTATCACTGAGCCACCTGGGAAGTCAGACATTTCCTTATTTTATTTTATTGAAGTACAGTTGATCGCTTCTCAGCCTTTTGGCTAAGATCAAGTGTAGTGAAGTATAGTTGATTTATAATATTGTGTTAATTTTTTCTGTACAACAAAATGATTAAATTATATGTTTATATATATATTCTTTTTCATTTTCTTTTCCATTATAGCTTATCATAGGATATTGAATATAGTTCCCTATGCTATACAGGATGACTTTGTTGTTTATCCATTCTATACATAATAATCTGTATCTGTTAATCCCACAGAAGTCTGTTATCTACGTCTGTAGCATCTCACATTTCAATGCAGCCAAATGGAGTTTTCCCCTGGCTGCTCCATATGTCAGCCCTCGTCTCTGTTGGTTGGCCCCAGCATGGACAATAGGCATGCTTTTGTAACCCAGGCTCTATTGTGTTCACTTGTGTCTTAAGAGTCTTTTGAGAAATTCAGAATCTTAAAAAATAACTTTAAGGGTATTGCCCTGCTCTATTATTGACTGGAAGTCAGAAAATTTTAATATTCCAGTAAAGCTGTATTTACTCTCTCTTTTCTAGTGAAAAATATGTATAGTCAAAGCTCTGATTTTTCCAGTAGTCATGTACGGATGTGACAGTTGGACCATAAAGAAAGCTGAACGCTGAAGAATTGATGCTTTTGAGCTGTGGTATTTGAGAAGACTCTTGAGAGTCCCTTGGACAGCAAGGAGATCAAACCAATCAATCCTAAAGGAATCAACCCAGAATATTCACTGGAAGGACTGATGCTGAAGCTGAAGCTCTAATACTTTGGCCACCTGATGCAAAGAGCTGACTTATTGGAAAAGACCCTGATGCTGGGAAAGATTGAAGGCAGGAGGAAAGGGGGATGACAGAGGACGAGATGGTTGGATGACATCATCAACTCAATGGATGTGAGTTTGAGCAAACTGCGGGAGATAGCAAAAGAGAGGGAAGCCTGGTGTGCTGCAGTCCATGGGGTTGCAAAGAGTTGGACCCCACCTAGTGACTGAACAACAACTCTAATGAAAACTTTTGCAAGCCACTTTATATTTGCTCCCATTCAAACTCAGCCTCACCACAGTCCACTGCTGTTCAGAAAGTCTGCAGTGGTTGTGAGCATCCAGGCCACCCGTGTATAATGCATGTATCCTTCACAGGAGCAGACGGCTCTCTCAGATACTGGCCTGCTGCTACAGCTCCTGGTCATCTGAGCACTCTGAGAGTGGACAGAGAGTGGTCAGACATGTTCAGCTGATGTATTTGTCCACTGCCACAGGAAAGGCATTTCTGGTCCAGGTGTTGGTCAGTGCTGGGCTCTAGGCTCACCACTGTCTTGGGTCCCCCTCTTGTACTCAACCAGTGATCCTCAAAGAACAGCCACTACATTGGAAAAGCTGCTTCCAGGCCTTTACAGAGTCACAGGCTGGGCCACCCTCTCATTATTCAGAGCACAGTGTGTCACCCCTGTTCTAGAACTGCTGATGCAGATGATCCACCTCTTTCCCTGTGACAACTGTGCTCACCAGGAATCTCAGGAACTTTAACTGAATGCCAAAACTTTCTGTTGAATTCTTATCCATGGACAATGACTGCCCGAGGCAATATACAGTTAAATACAGAGAGTAAATGTTCTTTCTTTAGCCAGAAGATTTTCGACAGAAGTATACGGACACATGGTACCTTCCTTGACAAGCAGTTTCATTAAATCTACTCAATGATCCTAAAAAAGAATCTTTATTCCTCCTCATTTTACAGGTGGAAAAACCACCTCAGAGAGGTTGAGCAAGCTGTTCAAGGTCACACAGCTATTGATTGACATACCTGGGATTAGCACCTAAGTCCATTGCACAACAAAATAAATGCTTTTTTCTTGTCTTCTGACGTGGAGTATGAGAACTCCTGGGCTGATGAGGGAGTAAGTGCTTGCCTTATGAACGTAAACACTGAAAGGTGTTTCTCAAGCTAGAGTCAGGTACCCCTGTCCCCCATAGGGCTAATTTAGGGAGTTGGACTGTTCTCTGAAAAAAACTTCTAAAAGTGTATTTTCATTTTGCTGATAATGTGGGGGAAAAATAATATTCTGTACAATTATGCTTAATTAATTTCTGAGTAATGCCTTAAGATTTTCATGCCAAATTTGCTTTTATGGTAAAATTGATTTGCACCAAATGTTCAGTTCAGTTCAGTTCAGTCGCTCAGTCGTGTCCAACTCTTTGCGACCCCATGAATTGCAGTACGCCAGGACTCCCCGTCCATCACCAACTCCCGGAGCTCACCCAAACTCATGTCCATTGAGTCGGTCATGCCATCCAGCCATCTCATCCTCTGTCGTTCCTTTCTCCTCCTGCCCCCAATCCCTCCCAGCATCAGAGTCTTTTCCAATGAGTCAGCTCTTTCATGAGGTGGCCAAAGTATTGGAGTTTCAGCTTTAGCATCAGTCTTTCCACAGAACACCCAGGACCGATCTCCTTTAGAATGGACTGGTTGGATCTCCTTGCAGTCCAAGGGACTCTCAAGAGTCTTCTCCAACACCACAGTTCAAAAACATCAATATGATTAAATACTGAGAGTAAAGCCATCCAAAAATGTTCTTTCTTCAGCTAGAAGATTTGCTACAGAAGTATAGGGACACATGTTACCTTTCTTGACAAACAGTTTCATTAAATCTACTCAATGATCCTAAAAGGTCTATCTAATTAAAGCTATGGTTTTTTCAGTAGTCATGTATGGATGTGAGAGTTGGACTATAAAGTAAGCTGAGTGTCAAAGAATTGATGCTTTTGAACATGTTGGAGAAGACTCTTGAGAGTCCCTGGGACTGCAAGGAGATCCAACCAGTCCATCCTAAAGGAGATCAGTCCTGGGTGTTCATTGGAAGGACTGATGTTGAAACTGAAACTCCAATACTTTGGCCACCTGTTGCAAAGAGCTGACTCATTAGAAAAGACTCTGATGCTGGGAAAGATTGAGGGCAGGAGGAGAAGGGGATGACAGAAGATGAGATGGTTGGATGGCATCACTGACTCAATGGACATGAGTTTAGTAAATTCCGGGAGTTGGTGACGGACAGGGAAGCCTGGTGTGCTGCAGTCCCTGGGGTCACAAAGAGTCATACACGACTCAGTGAATGAACTGAACTGAACTGAATTGAACTGATTTCCAAGTATTTTCTTTTTTAAAATGCTATTTAATATGGAATTGCTTTCTTAATCTCCCTTTTAGATTGTTCATTGTTTGTTTAGATTGTGTATGAAAACACAACTGGTTTTTGCATGGTGATTTTGTTCCCTGAAGCTTTTCTGAATTTGCTAATTAGGTCTAATAACTTTCTAATTTTTTTTAATATATAGAATCATGAACAGAAATAGTTTTAACTCTTCCTTTCCAGTTTGGATGCTTTATACTTCTTTTTCCTGTCTAACCTGTCCATATTGAATTTCCAAACAATGTTGAATAGTAGTGGTGAAAGTAGGAATTCTTGCCTCACACCTAATTTTTGAGGAACGTGTTCAGTCTTTCACCATTGAGTATGATATTAGTTGTAGGGTTTTTTTTTTTAATGTCTTTTATCATGTTGAGTAAATTTCTTTTTAGTCCTATTTCCTGAGATTTCTTTTTATTATTAAAGAGTAATGGATTTTGTCAAATGTTTTTCCTTCATCAATTGAGATCATCATTTTTTTTTCCTTCATTCTATCAAAGTGACATATTACATTGATTTTCTTCTGTTGAATCACGTTTATTTTCCTGGAATAATCACATTTGGTTTTAGTTTGCAATGCTCTAATGAATAATAGTGTTGAAAATCTATTTATGTGCTTTCAGCCATCTGTACATCTTCCTTGATGAGTTTCTGTTCACATCATTTGTTCATTTAAAAAAACTGAGTTGCCTGTCTTATTCAATTGCAAGTCTTTTATATGTTGTACAAATATTTTATTCAACTCTGTGGCATGGTTTTTAGCTTTTTAACAGTACTTTTTAAGCACAGAAATTTAAACATTTGAAGTACAATTTATCATTTTTTTCTTTTATAGTTTTTGCTTTTTGTGTTCTAAGATGCCTCACCCAAGATCACAGAGATTTTCGCCTATATTCAATCTTATAATAAATGGCTTCTGGCTTAATCTTCATGCTCTCAGATTGCTCTCCTCTTCCTTTATTTATGTAGTGACTACAGACTTCACATAACTCTGATAGAAATGTATTGCATTTTAAACTTAATACTTGATATGTGCCTTCTCCACTATCCTGTGTCTGTATAGTCCTTCAGTATCTATGGGGGTTGGTTCCAGGATTCCCACCCCCTACTCCCAGATACCAATCTGTGGATACACCAAGCCCTTTATGTAAAATAGTGCAATATTTGCATATAACCTATACACATCCTCCTGTATACTTTAAATCATCTCTAGATTATTTATAATACCTAATGCAATATAAATGTTATATAAATAGTTGCTGGTGAATGGTAAACTCAAGTTCTGCTTTTGGGAACTTTCTGGATTTTTCTGGAATATTTTAAACCTGTATGTAGTCAAATCCATGGATACTGAAGGCCACAGTGGTCATGCATATGCCAGGAAGACACATCACAGAGTTTTCTGGGACCCAGGGTTTCTCCTAGACAGCTGTTTTCCTGTGTTTCAGCAGCGGATGTAAGTTTGTGGCATGGTAGTCAAGCAGCTAATTACCACAGTTCATGTGGCTTTCACAGAAGACAGCTACATCTGTTAAGGTTTCTGCCAGGCCCCATCTCAAATTCTTTACACTTTTTAACTAGCTCAATCCTCAAATCCCACCTACAGATTTAAACCAAGACCCAGAAACTCCAGGCTTGTTAGTCAGATCCAGAGCAGCTTAATTCCAAACCTTTGCTCTTCCCACTATAATAACTGCCATAGATTGTGGTTGAAGTTTTATTAATATGTAAGTGAGCACATTTGGGGAAACAACATCAACCTGATTTTCCTCTTTCTTATGTCAGATGCATCTCCAGTTGAAATTTAGACATCTGATTCTGCAGTCCTGCCATGGGATCTTAAAACAGATTTTCCCAAAGAATGGCCGTTTATCTCCAGGGTTTCCCCAGTGGCTCAGCGGTAAAGAAGCCACCTGCAGTGCAGGAAACGCAGGAGATGCAGGTTTGATCTCTGGGTTGGGAAGATCCCCTGGTATAGGGCATGGCAACTCGCTCCTGTAGTTGCCTAGAAGAATCCCATGGACAGAGGAACCTGGTGGGCTACAGTCCATGGGGTTGCGAAGAGTCAGACACAACTGAAGTGACTGAGCACGCACACAGGCACAGAGAACAACCTTACGTTTGTCAGCCCACGTGTCCCCAGGGCCACACACAACAGGGCTGTGTAGCCAGTGCACTGCACAGAAGTACGTGGCTAAGGTGGCAAGTTGGGATTAAAGGCTAGTTGCTTCGTTCCAGTGGGCCCGTAGCGCTCTGTCTCCCCGGAGGGGCACAATTCTTGTTTATTCCCTATAAAAGCAACACATTTGCTAGCAGTGGCCCTGTCCTTTAGGTGAAGTTAACCAAACTCCTGAGCTTTAGAGAAGTTACCTGTGATAAAACTTAGCTAACTAAAGGCATAGGAGCAAAGGAAAGATATACCCTTCCAAAGAACAGCAAGGAGAGATTAAAAAAAAAAAAAAAGCCTTCCTCAGTGATCAGTGCAAAGAAATAGAGGAAAACAATAGAATGGGAAAGACTAGAGATCTCTTCAAGAGAATTAGAGATACCAAGGGAACATTTCATGCAAAAATGGGCTCGATAAAGGACAGAAATGGTATGGACCTAACAGAAGCAGAAAATATTAAGAAAAGGTGGCAAGGATACACAGAAGAACTATACAAAAAAGATCTTAACAACCTAGATAACCACAATGGTGTGATCACTCACCTAGAGCCAGATATCCTTGAGTCTGAAGTCAAGTGGGCCTTAGGAAGCATCACTACGAACAAATCTAGTGGAGGTGATGAAATTCTAGCTGAGCTCTTTCAAATCCTAAAAGCTGATACTGTGAAAGTGCTGCACTCAATATGCCAGCAAATTTGGAAAACTCAGCAGTGGCCACAGGACTAGAAAAGGTTAGTTTTCATTCCGATCCCAAAGAAAGGTAATGCCAAAGAATATTCAAACTACTGCACAATTGCACTCATCTCATACACTAATAAAGTATATGCTCAAAATTCTCCAAGCAAGGCTTCAACAGTATGTGAACCAAGAACTTCCAGACATTCAAGTTGTATTTAGAAAAGACTGAGCAACTAGAGATTGAAAGAGGAGAGTGAAAAAGCTGGTTTAAAACTTGATGTTCAAAAAACTGCGATCATGGCATCCAGTCCCATTACTTTATTGCAAATAGATGGGGAAACAATGGAAACACTGACAGACTTTTTTTTCCTTGGGCTCAAAAATCACTGCAGATGGTGACTGCAGCCAGGAAGTTAAAAGACACTTGCTTCTTGGAAGAAAAGTTATGACCAACCTAGACAGTGTATTAAAAAGAAGAGATATTACTTTGCCAACAAAGGTCCATCTAGTCAAATCTATGGTTTTTCCAGTAGTCATGTATGGACGTGAGAGTTGGACCATAAAGAAAGCTGAGCACTGAAGAGTTGATGCTTTTGAACTGTGGTGTTGGAGAAGACTCTTGAGAATCCCTTGGACTGCAACTAGATCAAACTAGTCAATCCTAAAGGAAAAAAAGGCTCTTCCTGGCTTTATATTTTGATCACAACTTCGGTCACCTTCTCATACTATTTTATCTACTTATTTAGTTAATTGTTTTCTTTATTTACTTATTTATTATTACTTATTTAGTTAATTGTGACCCCATAGACTATAGCCCACCAAGCTCCTTTGTCCATGGAATTCTCTAGGCAAGAATACTGGAGTGGGTAGCCATTCCCTTCTCCAGGGGATCTTCCTGTCAGGAATAGAATCTAGGTCTCCTGCACTGCAGGCAGATTCTTTATCATCTCAGATACCAGGGAAGCCCCCTCGACTAATACTTTCCTACCTCCGTTCCTCATCCCCACTGAAGGGTATGCTCAAAGCAGATAAAGTCCTTTGCCATCTAGAGCATACCCTTCAGCAGGGATGAGGAACTGCTTTGCTCACTGATGGATTATCAGTTCCTGATATGAGTTCATAGCACATAACATGCATTAAATAAAAGTTTGTTGAATAATATACCTACTCAGTGAATTATTAAGGATTACTAAAATTCCACGTGCATAAGAAAATGACATAGTTCTAGATTTGACTGAGGACCATATCAGCCTTCTAATAAGAGAGTGGGAAGGCAATGAAGCACCTATACAGGCAGATTGTTGGCATTTCAGTGATTTTAGGGAGTGCATGTGTGTATGTTAGTCGTTCAGTCGTGTCTGACTCTTTGCGACTCAATGGACTGTAGCCCACCAGGCTCCTCTGCCCGTGGAATTCTCTAGGCAAGAATAGTGGAGTGGGTTGCCATTTCCTTCTCCAGGGGATCTTCCTGACCCAGGCATTGAACCTGGGTCTCTTGCGTTGCAGGCGGAAGCTTTACCATCTGAGCTACTAGGGAAGCCCAATTTCAGGTAGGGGGCTTAGTTATTGTTATCTCACCAAGATGTTTTAAGCTGATGATGCTTTTCAGTTGGAACTCTTTCTAAATACATTTTAAACACTTTTTGCATATTTATAGAATGACTGTTAGGTTTTACTTTGCTTTCATTGCTGTACCTGCTAGTTTTTACTCCTTGGATTTTTATTTTGTTCATGCATAAGTCTTTGCTATCATGATGTATTATTTTTCTTTGGAGAGTGTAACTGAATTAGAGGAGGTAGGTAAACCATGGGCTTCCCTGGTGGCTCAGATGGTAAAGAATCTGCCTGCAATGCCGGAGACCTGGGTTCAATCTCTGGGTCGGGAAGATCCGCTGGAGAAGGGAATGGTAGCCTGCTCCAGTATTCTTGCCTGGAGAACTGCATGGACAGAGGGGCCTGGTGGGCTACAGTCTATAGGGTCACAAAAAGTCTGACACAACTGAGTGACTAACACACACAGGTGAGCCATGGTGTCTTTTATCTCTCGTATGTGCCAGAGTCAGAAAAAGACTAAGAACCTCTATCTTTTGGGAAGATTGTTAGCCACTTTTCACTTAAATTATTTCACTTCTGGTACTTAATCTAATAAGGTTCTTACATGACTCCTATCTGGCTGGTAATCCCTGTTTATTTACCATCTCCATCACGGAATCTGATACTTTGATTTGATTTCCTGACAGTGACTTGCCCCAGAACCCTGGTTTCTTTTTGCTGAAGCTAACTATATGCTTTGTAAGAATGACCTTTTTCCATCTGCCTGTCATCTTGTCTCACTTCTCACTATTAAAAGATTTATCCTTTGTGTGAACAAGCTATTTAATGCTTCTGGGAGCAATACACCATTTCTGATGTTTTTCTTTGACAACCAAAACAGTGACAAGGTTGCAATGGAAGAAAGGGGGGAGAAAGGAAGGAGAGCAGGGAGAGGTGGGTCTGGCTGAAGCTCTGTTTCATTTCCTCTCTCTTCTTTCAGTCCATGCTTGGCAGATGGACTTAGCCTGTTTAGGTGATAGGGAGCATCCTCAGGTTGGGATGTAAAATTTTGTGTTCGCTGGTCAGCAGTGCATTGTGGATGAAGCAAGTGGCCACACAGCCTAACTGCATGGCCAAGCCACATGTCATTTCCTCTCTGATCGTGTTTGTTGCTAAGAAACGGGCATGGGATCACACCAAAGTCACTTTTTCTGTAACTGTCAAGCCTGTATTGTTTCATTTTTACATTGCCAAGTAGATTCCTGACTTAGGGAGGGGAAAAATTACCTCCTCGGCATTTGGAGCCACCACCCCAAACCTCAGAAGGCAACGAGATTTGAGCAAGACATGAGTTGTCAGCACCCGGAAAGACAAGAGCACGCAAGGCCAGGTCAGCTCCCCTGCACCTGCTTGGACTGTCACCTCCCCTCACAAGCTGCAGGGCTTACAACGAAACAACCTCCCCCCCACTCACTCATGCTTAGAGGTTGCCAAGTGTGCCACCTCCATCTCTCCTCTATCTAACCATGGCTGCAGCTGGGGAGGGATTATGCTAAGGAGGTGGAAAGCAAATACTAGAAGGAAGGAAATTAAGAAACGCTTGGGTGTGTTTTCTGAGTCTTATTTCACCTTTTCACTCTCACCGCTACCGAACTGGAACAGAACAAACTTCTCTGCATACAACCATTCATTTAAAAATGGCCCTGAACTTTTATGGTCTATATCTGCCTAGCAGAGACTTTCCTGGTAAATGTTCCCATGACAAATGGAAAAACAAGCAGATGGCTAAGGGGGTGGGTGAGGGCAATAGAGAGAGGGTAGAGGAATGCAGAAGCTGAAATGGGCAAGAGGCTGTTTCCTGAATTTCTTCTCTTGCCATCAAACCTTTATCCCTAATGACCAAAGACCTGGCTCTTTCATCAGTGGGAGAGGCGCCCTCATCTGCTAAAGGTAGAGGAGGTGGGGAGGAGGAAAGAGAGTAGTACGGAAAGAGATTGTGGGGTGAACATTTAGAGCTAGAAGACACTGTCATGCCAATGTTGACATCCCTGCCTCTGAGCTTAAAATGTCAGTGGAATAAGGGCTTCATCAGTCTTAGTTGCTATGTTTACTCTTCAAGACAATGATCAGATAGGCAGCATGGCAGAGAAGGAAGAAGAAAGGGCCTTGAGCCAGGGTTGGCAGGATCTGGATTCTTGCTCTAGGGTCGGTACTTGCACAGGAAGTGTTGGCGCTCGTCGCATTCTTTGCTGGTCCAAGTTAAAAAATCTGCAAGAAAATAAACAGATATTTAAATCCACCCACTTGCTGTGTTGAGTTTATCAGCATTATCTGGGTGTTTTACTTAGACCCATGGATGGGGTACAAAAGTTTGTGTCAGCTTGAGTAGGATGTCAATAGCCAAAGCTATGGTTTTTCTAGTGGTCATGTATAGATGTGACAGTTGGACTTATAGAGAGCTGAGCACCGAAGAATTGATGCTTTTGAACTGTGGTGTTGGAGAAGACTCTTGAGAATCCCTTGGACTGCAAGGAGATCAAACTAGTCAATCCTAAAGGAAAAAAAGGCTCTTCCTGGCTTTATATTTTGATCACAACTTCGGTCACCTTCTCATACTATTTTATCTACTTATTTAGTTAATTGTTTTCTTTATTTACTTATTTATTATTACTTATTTAGTTAATTGTGACCCCATAGACTATAGCCCACCAAGCTCCTTTGTCCATGGAATTCTCTAGGCAAGAATACTGGAGTGGGTAGCCATTCCCTTCTCCAGGGGATCTTCCTGTCAGGAATAGAATCTAGGTCTCCTGCACTGCAGGCAGATTCTTTATCATCTCAGATACCAGGGAAGCCCCCTCGACTAATACTTTCCTACCTCCGTTCCTCATCCCCACTGAAGGGTATGCTCAAAGCAGATAAAGTCCTTTGCCATCTAGAGCATACCCTTCAGCAGGGATGAGGAACTGCTTTGCTCACTGATGGATTATCAGTTCCTGATATGAGTTCATAGCACATAACATGCATTAAATAAAAGTTTGTTGAATAATATACCTACTCAGTGAATTATTAAGGATTACTAAAATTCCACGTGCATAAGAAAATGACATAGTTCTAGATTTGACTGAGGACCATATCAGCCTTCTAATAAGAGAGTGGGAAGGCAATGAAGCACCTATACAGGCAGATTGTTGGCATTTCAGTGATTTTAGGGAGTGCATGTGTGTATGTTAGTCGTTCAGTCGTGTCTGACTCTTTGCGACTCAATGGACTGTAGCCCACCAGGCTCCTCTGCCCGTGGAATTCTCTAGGCAAGAATAGTGGAGTGGGTTGCCATTTCCTTCTCCAGGGGATCTTCCTGACCCAGGCATTGAACCTGGGTCTCTTGCGTTGCAGGCGGAAGCTTTACCATCTGAGCTACTAGGGAAGCCCAATTTCAGGTAGGGGGCTTAGTTATTGTTATCTCACCAAGATGTTTTAAGCTGATGATGCTTTTCAGTTGGAACTCTTTCTAAATACATTTTAAACACTTTTTGCATATTTATAGAATGACTGTTAGGTTTTACTTTGCTTTCATTGCTGTACCTGCTAGTTTTTACTCCTTGGATTTTTATTTTGTTCATGCATAAGTCTTTGCTATCATGATGTATTATTTTTCTTTGGAGAGTGTAACTGAATTAGAGGAGGTAGGTAAACCATGGGCTTCCCTGGTGGCTCAGATGGTAAAGAATCTGCCTGCAATGCCGGAGACCTGGGTTCAATCTCTGGGTCGGGAAGATCCGCTGGAGAAGGGAATGGTAGCCTGCTCCAGTATTCTTGCCTGGAGAACTGCATGGACAGAGGGGCCTGGTGGGCTACAGTCTATAGGGTCACAAAAAGTCTGACACAACTGAGTGACTAACACACACAGGTGAGCCATGGTGTCTTTTATCTCTCGTATGTGCCAGAGTCAGAAAAAGACTAAGAACCTCTATCTTTTGGGAAGATTGTTAGCCACTTTTCACTTAAATTATTTCACTTCTGGTACTTAATCTAATAAGGTTCTTACATGACTCCTATCTGGCTGGTAATCCCTGTTTATTTACCATCTCCATCACGGAATCTGATACTTTGATTTGATTTCCTGACAGTGACTTGCCCCAGAACCCTGGTTTCTTTTTGCTGAAGCTAACTATATGCTTTGTAAGAATGACCTTTTTCCATCTGCCTGTCATCTTGTCTCACTTCTCACTATTAAAAGATTTATCCTTTGTGTGAACAAGCTATTTAATGCTTCTGGGAGCAATACACCATTTCTGATGTTTTTCTTTGACAACCAAAACAGTGACAAGGTTGCAATGGAAGAAAGGGGGGAGAAAGGAAGGAGAGCAGGGAGAGGTGGGTCTGGCTGAAGCTCTGTTTCATTTCCTCTCTCTTCTTTCAGTCCATGCTTGGCAGATGGACTTAGCCTGTTTAGGTGATAGGGAGCATCCTCAGGTTGGGATGTAAAATTTTGTGTTCGCTGGTCAGCAGTGCATTGTGGATGAAGCAAGTGGCCACACAGCCTAACTGCATGGCCAAGCCACATGTCATTTCCTCTCTGATCGTGTTTGTTGCTAAGAAACGGGCATGGGATCACACCAAAGTCACTTTTTCTGTAACTGTCAAGCCTGTATTGTTTCATTTTTACATTGCCAAGTAGATTCCTGACTTAGGGAGGGGAAAAATTACCTCCTCGGCATTTGGAGCCACCACCCCAAACCTCAGAAGGCAACGAGATTTGAGCAAGACATGAGTTGTCAGCACCCGGAAAGACAAGAGCACGCAAGGCCAGGTCAGCTCCCCTGCACCTGCTTGGACTGTCACCTCCCCTCACAAGCTGCAGGGCTTACAACGAAACAACCTCCCCCCCACTCACTCATGCTTAGAGGTTGCCAAGTGTGCCACCTCCATCTCTCCTCTATCTAACCATGGCTGCAGCTGGGGAGGGATTATGCTAAGGAGGTGGAAAGCAAATACTAGAAGGAAGGAAATTAAGAAACGCTTGGGTGTGTTTTCTGAGTCTTATTTCACCTTTTCACTCTCACCGCTACCGAACTGGAACAGAACAAACTTCTCTGCATACAACCATTCATTTAAAAATGGCCCTGAACTTTTATGGTCTATATCTGCCTAGCAGAGACTTTCCTGGTAAATGTTCCCATGACAAATGGAAAAACAAGCAGATGGCTAAGGGGGTGGGTGAGGGCAATAGAGAGAGGGTAGAGGAATGCAGAAGCTGAAATGGGCAAGAGGCTGTTTCCTGAATTTCTTCTCTTGCCATCAAACCTTTATCCCTAATGACCAAAGACCTGGCTCTTTCATCAGTGGGAGAGGCGCCCTCATCTGCTAAAGGTAGAGGAGGTGGGGAGGAGGAAAGAGAGTAGTACGGAAAGAGATTGTGGGGTGAACATTTAGAGCTAGAAGACACTGTCATGCCAATGTTGACATCCCTGCCTCTGAGCTTAAAATGTCAGTGGAATAAGGGCTTCATCAGTCTTAGTTGCTATGTTTACTCTTCAAGACAATGATCAGATAGGCAGCATGGCAGAGAAGGAAGAAGAAAGGGCCTTGAGCCAGGGTTGGCAGGATCTGGATTCTTGCTCTAGGGTCGGTACTTGCACAGGAAGTGTTGGCGCTCGTCGCATTCTTTGCTGGTCCAAGTTAAAAAATCTGCAAGAAAATAAACAGATATTTAAATCCACCCACTTGCTGTGTTGAGTTTATCAGCATTATCTGGGTGTTTTACTTAGACCCATGGATGGGGTACAAAAGTTTGTGTCAGCTTGAGTAGGATGTCAATAGCCAAAGCTATGGTTTTTCTAGTGGTCATGTATAGATGTGACAGTTGGACTTATAGAGAGCTGAGCACCGAAGAATTGATGCTTTTGAACTGTGGTGTTGGAGAAGACTCTTGAGAGTCCCTTGGACTGCAAGGAGATCCAATCAGTCCATCCTAAAGGAAATCAGTCCTGAATATTCATTGGAAGGACTGATGCTGAAGCTGAAACTCCAGTGCTTTGGCCACCTGATGCAAAAAGCTGACTCGTTTGAAACGACCCTGGTGCTGGGAAAGATTGAAAGTGGGAGAAGAAGGGGACAACAGAGGATGAGATGATTGGATGGCATCACCAACTTAATGGACATGAGTTTGAGTAAACTCCAGGAGTTGGTGATGGACAGAGAGGCCTGGCGTGCTGCAGTCCATGGGGTCACAAAGAGTTGGACACTGAGCGATGGAACTGAACTGAACTGACTAGGATGTAGTGCCCAGTTGTTAAGTTAAACACCAGTCTACATTTTGCTGTGAAGGTATTTTTCTATTTACATGTGATTTAGAGGCCACCCACTCCAGTATTGTGGCCTGGAGAATTCCATGGACTGTACAGTCTGTGGGGTCGCAAGAGTTGGACATGACTGACTGAGCAACTTTCACTTTCATTTGCATTTAAATCAGTAGACTTTGCATAGAGCAGATTACCCTCCCAAACTTGGTAATCATCTAATCAATGAAGGCCTTAAGAGAAAAGACTGAGGTCCCCAGAGGAAGGAATTCAGACTACTCTCAGCCTTAAGCCTGCAACATCAACTTGCAGGAACATCCAGCCTGCTGACCTGTGGTGTGAACCTCAGATTTGCCAGCCCCCGCAATTGCATGGGGGCTTCCCTGGTGGCTCAGCTGGTAAAGAATCCACCTGCAGTGTGAGACACCTGGGTTCGATCCCTGGGTTGAGAAGATCCCCTGGAAGGGAACGGCTAGGCACTCCAGTATTCTGGCCTGGAGAATTCCATGGACTGTATAATCCATGGGGTCACAAAGAGGACATGACTGATGACTTTTACTTTCACAACTCCATGAGCTACTTCCTTAAAATAAATTTCTCTATCCCACATGCTCTCTCTGTCTGTCTCACTCTACCTTCTCTTTCGTTTCTCAGGAGAACTCCAAGACAGGCTAAAAGAAAACAACTTAAGCGTCATGCACAACTGCAGACGCTCCACACCAGCACTGCTTTTGAGGAAGGCAGGGCTTGACATTTTCCTGTTGTTGTTTAGTTGCTAAGTCGTGTCCAGCTCTTTGCAACCCCATGGACTGTAGCCCGCCAGGCTCCTCTGTCCACGGAATCCCCAGGCAAGACCGCTGGAGCGGGTTGCCATTTCCTTCTCCAGGGGATCTCCTGACCCTGGGATCAAACCTGTATCTCCTGTATTGACAGATGAGAGCTTGGCGAGCCCCGTGGACCTTGACATACATCAGTTGAAAATGAGGATGTGGGGAGGAGTCCTTTCTTGTTTGAAATAGGATGCTGTAAGGAACACAGCTGAGGCTCTTTGAAGCTCCCATTTGAAGTTCACAGAACTGGAAGCTGCTGAAGCCAGCCATGTCCCAGCGGGCCACTTATTTCCGGTTTTTTTCTTCCAGAAAATAAGCTCCACAGAATGGCTTGCCACTCTGGTGTGCCTACTGCTGAGCGACGAGCTGCTGCCAGCTGGCTGCCTGCGTGGCTTTGACTTCTAGATCTGGCTCTGGCACTGGACCAGGGTGTGTCAGGTCGATGGGGTAAGAGCCTGGGAGGGAGGGCCTGGAGGTACAGCCGGGCAAACCAAGGTGAGGTGCCTGGTTCTCAGGAGGAAGAGGAGATAGGTCCTGACCACTCCCTCAGCCGCAGGGCCCAGAGCTGGGGCCACAGCGTGTCAGTGAGATGGAGACGCAAACATTCTGGGCACTGCCAAAGTGTGGGGCAAAGAGAGCATGGCACGTGCTTCCAACGACCATGGGGAACACAGCAAGCTCCCCAGTGGACACTAACTTAGGAAAGTGTCTCTCCTCCCTCATTCCTGCGTGAAAGAGGGGCAGGTTCAGGGAGGGGTGTTGGAAACCATACTCACCTCCCTTCCAGGCCATGAAAGCCACAAGCCAAGTCTGCACAGTGATAAGCATCTCACATATATTGGGTTTCCCTGGTGGCTCAGCTGGTAAAGAATCTGCCTGCAGTGCAGGAGACCTGGGTTTGATCCCTGGCTAGGCAAGATCCCCTGAAGAAGGAAATGGCCACCCACTCCAGCATTCTTGCCTGGAGAATCCCAGGGACGGAGGAGTCTGGTGGGATACAGTCCTTGGGATCGCAAGAGCCGGAGTTAATGACTAAACCACCACCACCGCTGCCATCACAATGATTAGCATTATTTTTCCCTCTGTACAGAGTGGCAGCTGAGACACAGAGAAGTAAGGAATCTGGTCAAGGTCACACAGCCAAGTGAAGGAACTAGACTCCTACCCCAGGCATTCAGAATGCAGAGCCCAGGGCCTTGACCTAAACTGTATTAAATATGAAATTTATTTTTTGGTTGTAGAACCCTAGTTATCATTACTCAACATCTCATGGTGAACCAGTAGGTAACTCAGGAAACACTGTGAAATACAATTTTCCAAAGGGTCCTGGTCTTTCTAAACAGATAGAAAAAAGGAACAAGTTCAGTCACACAGAGAGGCACACACATGGAATGTGTGTGGCTGTAATTAGGGACACTAATATTATATCTTATGAGTCTTCAACAAATGAAGTAGCCCCTGAGTTGGTGAAGCTAAATCTGTTCTATAAATATAAAGTGACATTGACAGGGCTGAGGGGAATACTCTTTTGAATTCTACCTCACCAGTTTCTAATCCTTGCTTCTTTTCCTTGAGATTTTCTGCCCTGAGGGCCTGTATCCTGAGAGTGGAGAGCTGGGCTGAGTAAATGGGAAGAGAAGTGTCCTGTGGCCTGGTATTCTCAGGTGGATGCCTGGCTTCTGGTTCCCACACAGGATACTTCATTGTTGGGAACTTTGCTGATGTAGACACAGACTGACAGTGTGAGGATTTTGTTTGAGAACTCTATCTGATTGAGAACTTAGAATCCTCTGCTCCCCTGGAGCTTGGTCTGGCATCCAGCCCTAGGGATTCTGATGCTGTCAGTCTGAAGCAATCCCTACAATTCATATTTTTTAAACGTTCTTTAGCTGACTCTCATGTGCCACGAGCTTCTTTTAATGCTTTTTAAATTTTTTTAATTATTTATTTTAATTGAAGGGTAATTATAATATCATGATGGTTTTTTGCTACATATCAATATGAATCAGCCGTAGGCATACATGCAGCAGCCCCATCCTGAACCCTTCTTCCACCTGTCTCCCCCTCCCCCCCCCATCCTTCTAGGTTGTCCCAGAGCACCGGCTTGGAGTGCCTTGCTTCATGCATCCAATTCACACTGCTTATCTATTTTACATATGGTAATGCATATGGTTGGTTGAATGCTATTCTCTCAAATCATCACATCCTCTCCTTCTCCCACGGAGTCCAAAAGCCTATTCTTTGTGTCTGTGTTACCTTTGCCGCCCTGCACATAGGGTCATCAGAACACCTTTCTAGATTTCATGTATATGCATTAATACACAGTATTTGCCTTTTTCTTTTTTAATGCTGCAGCTGCAGTATCAACCACATGCATGCATGTCGTGTTCAACTTAGCCCGCCAGGCTCCTTCTGTCCATGGGATTTCCCAGGCAAGAATACTGGAGTGGGTTGCCATTTCCTCCTCTTGGGGATTTTCCCAACCTAGGGATCGAACCCATGTCTCCTGCATTGGCAGGCAGGTTCTTTACCCTTAAACCACCAGGAAAACCCCAGTATCAACCACAATGTCCACTTTTTCTTGGTTAACTCCACTGATGGGTTTCTCACTACTTTCTAGGGTAGCTCACAATATTTTTGGACCGTGCTGGTTGTTGAGAATATTTTCCTTAGCTTGGATAGAAATTTACATTTTGGTAAATTTCTGCATATTGGTCTTGGTGTAGTCCTTCCATCAGAGGTGACTTATTCCTTAAACAGCAGCTGTAGTCCCTTCGAGACTGTGGGAAGTGCCTCCTTGGTCTGTGATATGACCCACTTAGACCTCTGAAGCTTTGCTTAGTGCTCACCTCAGAGTTTGTCTCCACATGTTCGTCACTTTGTTGTCAGAAAGTTTTTGCATATAACCTTTATTCTTCAGACGATAGTAAACCTGTTCCACATCCCTTTCCACCTGAGCCCCAGTACCTGAGTCCTCAGTCCTGCCCAGGCTCAGCCTCTGGCTGGTGGCGGAATCCTGGTGACACTACAAAGACCTTTTAAAACACTGGGATGTTCTCTTTCAGCTCAAGCATCTCTGACATTCCGTTTCCTTTCCATGTCACTTATTAGCCGTGGTTCTCATATAGGAGTGATTTTGTCCCCCCCAGAGGATATTTAGGGCTTTCCTCGTGGCTCAGACAGTAAAGAATCTGCCTGCCAATGCAGGAGATGTGGTTCGATCCCTGGGTCAGGAAGATCCTCTGGAGAAGGGAACGGCTACCCACTCCAGTACTCTCGCCTGGCAAATTCCAAGGACAGAGAAGCCTGTCAGGCTACAGTTTATGGGGTTGCAAAGAGTTGGACACGACTGAGCAACTAACACTTTCAGGGGACATTTAGCAAAGTCTGCGGACATTTTTGGTTGTTACAACCTGTGTATATGTGTGCGTGTGTGTGTATGCTGCTGGTATCTGCTGGTTAATGACTAGGGGATGCTAACCCTACAATGCACAGGGCAGCTCCCACCACAAAGCATTACCCACCCAAACGGCATTTGTAGCAAGGCTGAAAACCCTAACATATTAGCATGAAAAGCAAAGCTTGAAGGCAGGCAAGAGAACTGAAGAGGCTGCAGTCACGGTGCCCAGCCTGTAGCCGAGGTTCTGAGCACTGTGTTCTGGGATGAAACTCAGAGAATATGAGCGAAGAATGCAGGCAAAGCGAGGTTTCTAGGGCTTATGGGGAACCCTGACTATAAAGAAGCCTGAAAGCAGTCACACATATTTGCTCCATGTAGTCTGGGTCTCCCCAAATATGGCATTCCCCCTCATGGTATAGGACAGAATTTTAAGATAAACAGAGACACAGATGTAGAGAACAAATGGATGGACTCCTAGAGGGGAAAAGGGGAGGGGACAGATTGGGAGACTGGGATTGACACATATACATTACTGTGTTTAAAATAGATAACTGACGAGAACCTACTGTGTAGCACAGTGAGAACAAAAGAGGGGTCCGTCTGCTCATAGACCACGTACTAAGTCAATCTTAAAAATGCATTCCAATATACAGTGGGTGCAGACAAATACTATTTGATTCCACTTACATGAGCTACCTAGAATAGTCAAACTCACAGAGTCAGAAAGGTCAGTGGTAGATGCCACCACTGGGGGTGGGGATAGGGATGTGGGGAGAAGGAAGGGGGATTTAGTGTTTAATGGGGACAGAGTTTCAGTTTAAAGAGGTGAAAAATTTGGGAGATGGAGGATGGTGAGAGTTGCACGACAATGTGAATGACCTTAGTGCAGCTGAGCTATACAGTTAAATGCCAGGAGCCAGCTGCGAGCCTCTGAAGTTAAACGTGGTTAAAAGAGTGTGTTTTATATTATGTGACTTTTACTATGGTAAAAAAAGCATAAAAAAGAGAATGTAAAAAAAAAGTGAATGTAATCATTTGCTGTATAGCAGCAATTAATACAACATTGTTAATCAACTATACTTCAGTTAAAATGAGTTATTGAAAAATAAAAAAAAAGAAAAAAGTGATTGGAGTAAAAGAAAATATTGATAACTGAACAGTTGGTACACTGATATGGCAAAGATTGTGAAATGGTCACAGATGGTCAGTGAGTAATGTCTGGGACAAGGCCGCTGTCCTGTGGAGTTGCTGGTGTGAAATGGTGGGAAGAGGAGTCAATGTCCAGCTTCGCTCTTAACAGGGAAGAGAAGGAGCTGGGATTCAGGAAGAGATGTGGTAGAACTTACTGGTCTTGGCATTCATCTCACCACAGTACTTGTTCTCAGCCACGGACTTGCCAGAAAAGGATCTGTAAATATAGACGGCTCCATCGACCCACTGCCACTGATGGTTCTGCAAGTGACAGGAGATGGGAGACACGTGCACATTAGGCTGCCCACCTGCTCACAGCCCAGATGGTCACCACAGCCCCCTTAAACACAGCTTCCACTGGAAAACTTGGGGAAGCACAGGAATGTAGGAAGGGAAAATAGAAAAGTCACTCCATTTAACCTTCAGGAAGACAACCTTACTAATATTTTACCATATTTACTTGTGGTATAACCATTTTTATCTATCACAATATTTTTATGTACTGAAAAATGTGGTAGCCTTTAAAAATTATATATTCAATTTTGTAGTATTTTGCTTTCCAAACATGTTTTAATGGTAAGAATGTACCACAATTTACCTTGCTAATTCACCTATTGATTGATGGTTATGTTGTTTCCAATTTACAATTACTACAAAGAATACCGCTATGAACGATTTTATTTGTAAAGCTGTTTCTGTACTTAAAATTATGTTTTAAAACTAGAATCCTAGAAGTAAAATTAATGACCAAGGGGCATGAATATTTCAGGGATATTCAAATGCATTTCCAAACTGCTTTTCAAAAACAGTTCAGTTGTAGGAATTTATACCATCATTTACTGGGAAATTTCTCCTTATCTTAAAAATATTATTCATTAAGACAAAGCAAACATCTAATAATCTAAGTCAAATTATATTGTTATTCTAATTTGTATTTCTTTGATACATTCATTGCACAATTTGTTAGGCTGTTTATTAGCCTCAGTCATGAAGGTAAAAAATTAAATTAAAAAAAATCTGGTAGAAATTCCTTCAATTAAAAAAAATCGGTTATAAATAGATGTAAATATTTATCCTATCTTTGCATGAGAGAGCTCTGGTTGATTGCAGTGTGAATACTAACAGTGTAAAATTAATTGTATAAATTATTTGTAACATCTATAGCAAAGTTTATTAAGAAACACAAAGTCTAGGATTTTTCTCCTTGTATTCTTTGTGCTTTTTTGGGTTAACATAGAAGCCCCACACAGAATCTATAAATTGCAGGTCCCACACAGAGACTTCAGCAACCTCACATGTCATTTCTTACAAAGAGGTACTGAGAGGGGTAAATTGAAAGACCAGGGAAGAAAGTTAAGGATGGCATAAAACACATGACGACATCTAGTGAAAAGCTTAACTGAAAGCTTTCCACTTTAACTCAAGATCTAATTGGAATTTAATTAAGCGGGATCTCATAATGAGACTCTGTGTGTGTGTCTGTGTTTATTTGTATATGTATATACCCCTTTATACTTATAGAAACCTTTTTTTGAAAGGCTCTGAGAAGCTGGTACTTTTGTGTTTGAAAAGATTTGAGAGGGCTCTAAAAGGATAGGTCTGTAAGTGGAGGACATTGCTTTGTCCCTAACCTGGAAGCCTTGGCCTCTATCAGTTGGAGGCAGGTGACCGAAGATCTGTTGTATGTGCCCTTGCCAGTGGGCCTGGGGCCATTTCCCAGACAGGAGCTGTCTATCTGCTTTTCCCACGGGGCCACGAGTGGGCCAGATCTGAAGTTACCTTCTGCGGGTCATGCAGGCCAATCCACACCGGCTTGTTTCTTTGATAGGCACCTATGTACTTTGCTATGGTGCTGGCTTCCTTTACACTCAGGACAGATGCCAAATGGGCTCCGTTTCCATATGACTGACACTCGAGCTGAGGGCAAGGAGGAGATATGAGGTTTAAAAACACAGCCCACACCCTAAATGTCCATCTACAGACAAATGGATGAAGAAGATATGGTATATATTTTTTATGGCCAAGTAATAGTCCACTATGGGCTGAGTAATAACGGACTATTCAGTTCAGTTCAGTTCAGTTCAGTCGCTCAGTCGTGTCCAACTCTTTGTGACCCCATGAATCGCAGCACGCCAGGCCTCCCTGTCCATCACCAACTCCCGGAGTTCACTCAAACTCACATCAAGTCAGTGATGCCATCCAGCCATCTCATCCTCTGTCGTCCCCTTCTCCTCCTGCCCCCAGTCCCTCCCAGCATTAGAGTCTATTGCTGCTAAGTCACTGCAGTCGTGTCCGACTCTGTGCGACCCCATAGACGGCAGCCCACCAGGCTTTTCCGTTCCTGGGAGTCTCCAGGCAAGAACACTGGAGTGGGTTGCCACTTCCTTCTCCAATGTGTGAAAGTGAAAAGTGAAAGTGAAGTTGCTCAGTCATGTCCGACTCTTAGCGACCGCATGGACTGCAGCCCACCAGGCTCCTTTGCCCATGGGATTTTCCAGGCAAAGTGCTGGAGTGGGGTGCCATTGCCTTCTCCGTCAGAGTCTATTACTCGGCCACAAAAAAGAATGAAATAATAACGTTTGTGGCAACATGGAAGGACCTAGAGACTATCATAAGTGAAGTAAGTCAGACAAAGGCAAATGCCACGTGATACCTCTTCTTTGTGGAATCTAAAAAATGATGCAAATGAACTTATTTACAAAACAGAAACAGACTCACAGTCATAAAAAACAAACTTCTGGTTACCAAAGGGGTCAGAGGGGGAGGGATAAATTTGAAGGTTGGGATTGAAATATACATACCACAATATATGAAACAGATCAACAACAAGGATCTACTGTATAGCACAGGGAACCCTACTCAGCATCTTGTTAAGGCCTATAAGGGAAACGAATCTAAAAAAGAATATATTGATAGAGATATATGTATAACTGAATCACTTTGCTGTACACCTGAAACTACTGGGATACTGTAAATCCACTGTATTTCAAGAAAAATTAGAAGAAAAAAAAAGAAAGAAAAGCACAGCCTTCACCGCCGCACCCTAGCTCACTGAGCATCATGCGCACACAGCCCCCACCGCCTCTCAGGGTAGACTTCCTGTCATCATGGGAGAAAGCACAATGTCACAGGTGTCAGGCCTCCTGGAGGCCAGGTCACGAGCTTGAGGGCCAGGGGAAGTGCCTGGGGCCCTGGACTTGCCTCTCATTTGTGTATGTGACCTTGACAAGTCCCTGTACCTCTCTTCCTCGTCTATAAAATGGAAGACATAATTATGGCTACACAAGGGAGTTGTTACGAGGATGGAACTGTCATAATGATGTATTATGGTAATACACTTCAATGAGTCTGAGACCACTGATTGTAAAATGTGCCATTCTCTAACTAGAAACTTACTGCCCAACGGAAAAATCATTTTATATACACACACTTTACATACAGACAGAGACACATGCTTTCTGCTCTTCTGGACTTTGTTACAGATCTGCCTACATGATAAATCTTAATTTAATAAAACATGGTTTGACTGTGGTTGCTACTCTCATGCTTGCCTTTGAACTTGCTCAGTATTAGATGTGGTTACTGTTTCATGATAATTTAGTCCTGGAGGAGGGCATGGCAACTCACTCTAGTATTCTTGCCTGGAGAATCCCATGGACAGAGGAGCCTGGTGGGCTACAGACCAAAGGGTCGCAAAGAGCTGGACACGACTGAAGTGACTTAGCAGTCCTCACACTAAGTGCCAGCAGCCACTTTACAAAACCCAAATGGTTTTACATCCATAATTTCATTTGCCTTTCAGATTTGTGAGGTGTGGAAGCTGGATTACCAGTCCACACTTAGGGAGTGTACCAATCACAAAGATTCCTCGAACAGAAGAGCAAACAGGCTCAGTTGGTTTACGTGATATATTCCTTGTAAATTCACATAGCTATAACCCAGAGCTTTGCTTCTTCAGTCTGAGATTGGGTTTACCTGTCATTTTCATGCCAGCTCCATTGCCTCCAGGAGTTTTGTGAACTAAGATAGCAGCTAGGAATCAAGAAGCACAGCGCTGTGGGGTCAGTTTCTCCAGTGCTTCCCGACACCTCTGCACTCTGGTTCAGGAGTGGTTAACTCTGCTAAGGCTCGGTAGCAATCTTATGGATTGTTTTTGCCTTGAAAATCTGAATTGAGCATCTACCAGGTGCCAGAGGTTTTTTGCAACAACCCCAATAACCCCATGGAATGAAAGTATTATCCCCAAGTTACAGAAGAAAACTGGTAAAGCGAGGTATAGCTCGAACTAATGCCTGGCAAAGCATGATTTAAATGCACACCTATATTATTCCAATGTAGACTTGGACTTCCCAGGTGGGCTTCCCAGGTGGCTCAGTGGGTAAAGAATCTGCCTGCAGTGCAGGAGATAAAGGAGACGCAGGTCAATCCCTGGGTTGGGAAGATCCCCTGGAGAAGGGCAGGACAACCCACTCTAGTATTCTTGCCTGGAGAATCCCATGGACAGAGGAGCCTGCTGGTTACAGTCCATGGGGTCGCAAAGAGTTGGCCAAGACTGAAGTGACTGAGCACGTGTATTATTCCAAAGCTCCTCGGATAGCTTCCTCTTTGTTTTGGTAGAATTAGCTTTGGGCTCTCTGGGGACAGCCAGTACCAATGTCTGAGGCCACTGTGGGCCCAGATTGTACCCCCTATGCCCACTGGTCTCCCCAGTCGGTCACTCCAGTCAAACAACCACAATTCAGAGACACAGCTGCCCTGATTCCTCACGTTCCAAGGTAACTTACTCTGCCTGGCTACCTGGGTATCTCTTAGGAAAGCCTCAGTGAAATAAAACCAATGCGTTTGTTGAGTTGTGGGGACACCAAGGCCTTCCATGTGTTCGGAACGCTTCACTCTCTGTCAGATGGCTCTGAGGCTGGTGAATCTTGTACAGCAATTCACGCTGTCCTTCCTGTGAGTTCCTCATCTCGTCTTCTTTGGCTTAATGTGCTTCTGTCTTTTTCCCTGATAATGGACTCCCCGAGGGGAAGCTGTCCCTGGTTCACTCTCATGCCCTTGCAGCCCCTCCAGGGTCTGGGCCTGTAGCATGCACTCCATCCATCTGTCGCTGTTCAGTCACCCAGTCGTGTCCAGCTCTGTGCGACCCCCTGGACTGCAGCACACCAGGCCTCCCTGCCCCTCACCATCTCCCAAAGTTTGCCCCAGTTCACGTCCATTGCATCAGTGATGCCATCCAGCCATTTCATCCTCTGATGCCCTCTTCTCCTCCTGCCCTCAATCTTTCGCAGCATCAGGGACTTTTTCAATGACTCAGCTGTTCACATCAAATGACCAAAATACTGGAGTTTCAGCTTCAGCAGCAGTCTTTCCAATGAGTACTCAGGGTTGGTTTCCCTTAAGATTGACTGGTTTGATCTCTTTGCTGTCCAGGGGACTCTCAGGAGTCTTCTCCAGCATCGCAGTTTGAAGGCGTCAATTCTTCAGTGCTCCACCTTCTTTATGGTCCAGCTCTCACAACCACAGCTGTACATGACCACTGGGAAGAGCATAGCCTTGATTATGTGGACCTTTACTGGCAGAGTAATGTCTCTGCTTTCCAAGCATCAGGGACTTTTTCAATGACTCAGCTGTTCACATCAAATGACCAAAATACTGGAGTTTCAGCTTCAGCAGCAGTCTTTCCAATGAGTACTCAGGGTTGGTTTCCCTTAAGATTGACTGGTTTGATCTCTTTGCTGTCCAGGGGACTCTCAGGAGTCTTCTCCAGCATCGCAGTTTGAAGGCGTCAATTCTTCAGTGCTCCACCTTCTTTATGGTCCAGCTCTCACAACCACAGCTGTACATGACCACTGGGAAGAGCATAGCCTTGATTATGTGGACCTTTACTGGCAGAGTAATGTCTCTGCTTTCCAACACACTGTCTAGGTTTGTCATAGTTTTCCTGCCAAGAAGCAAATGTCTTCTGATTTCATGGCTGCAGTCACCACTGCAGGGATTTCAGAGCCCCCAAAGAGGAACTGTGTCACTACTTCCGCCTTTTGCCCCTCACTGTGCTCCACCGATGCTTACAACATTAGCGGAGTTGAAGGGGTAACCCTCTTCTCTCCACTTCACCTGCCAGCTGACTTCTCGGAACACCAGGGAAGGACCCTTGGCTCTGAGTTGACTGACACCTGGAGCTTCGGCTGTTCCCTTGCTCTAGAGACACCTCTCTGAGTGTGAGCCAGATTTCTTACCTCAGCCTCAGACCAGTTCCTCAGCTTCCGGAAGTATCCGTAGCAATACGACTTGTGGTAAAACCACCCGTTAGCACAGCTAGGTCTCAGGACAACGGCTGTGCACAAACAAAAGCAAATACAAGTTACAAAGGAAAGAAAAAGCGATTCACCACCTTAGCCAGTTTAAGACCCAGGTCCCCTTGAAGGGTAAAAGGCTGAGCGTCCTGGAGGAAGGCGTTCTCTCTGCTGCCACATCTTTATACTGTTCACTTTTCTCCTAGCATCTCCAGAAGGGGCTGTGGTCCTTTACCAGAGTACTTCAGCATTATTGGGGAAAAGGAGATAATCAGATCTTTGAGGATACCGGACACTGGCTCTGAACTGACACCGATTTCAGGAGACCCCAAACATCATTAAGGTCTGCCAGTCAAGTCGGGGTTTATGGAAGTTGAGCGATCAATGATGTTTTAGCTCAGGACTATTTTCCATGGACCCAGTGGTCCTCCAAACCCATCTCTGTGCGAATCTCCTCAATAATGGAATATATAATTGGAATAAACATCCTCAGCAACTGGTAGAATCCTCACGCTGGTAGCAAGATCAAACAGATGCAATTCAAGAGATCACAAGAGTGGATGAGGGGCACAAATTGGTAGTTTTAGGCATCATAGGGAGCAAGTGGGTTTTTCCTTTTTTTTATCTAGGGGAATGCATGACCGGTTAGATGGTAACTTGGCAGGAACTTGAGAATGGGGGGCTGTAAGTCAGTAGCCAGGGAAGGGGAACATTTTAGGCTAAGGGGGTGGGTGAGCAGAGAAATGGCAGCAGGAAGAGCAGACACTTAGGTCTGCCTTATGTGTAGAGGATCTGTCAGGCAACCACTACAGAAAACAGAAGGAGAGAGTCAGGGCCCAGAGGCCAGGGAAACCATGATTCAGAGAGAAGCACAAACTTTTTCAGCTAGTGGACTGATGAATGGGCCCTGCCACTGAAACCGATGGAAATGCAGAGGACCCAGGTAATGAAGGGGATGCTGAGCTAGTAAGTTTGGCCTTTGTGCCAGTGTGGCTGTGAGGTAATTCTGTGGATGCGTGCACGAGTCTTTCCACCCCCAGTGCATGTCCACGGACTGTTGTGGTCACATAGCCTCTCCTCTCTCCTCAGGCAGATGACGCTGCTGTCACTTGCTTGCCTTACTCTTCCGTTCTACTTTATTGTGTGTGATAGCCCCTCAGTCATGTCCAACTCTTTGAGGCCCCATCGACTGAGGTCTGCCAGACTCCTCTGTCCATAGAATTCTCCAGGCAAGAACACTGGGGTGGGTTGCCATTCCCTGACCCAGGGGATCTTTCCAGTCCAGGGATTGAACCCCCGTATCCTGCATTGCAGGCAGATTCTTTACTGCTGAGCCACCAGGGAAGCCCTGTCCTACTTCATTCCTTGCCTACAAATCTCCTCTCCTACAAATCTCCTGTTGCTTTCAGATAAGCTCTCCACTTAGTTGGGCATTCAAGGGTGTTCACAGGCTGGTCTTATGGCCCTAGTGAAACACAGCTTCCTGTGCAGCAGCCCCAGCTCCAGCTTGGAACATGACGCTCATTGTAGATTCAGATCCTTTGCTTGTGCTCTGCTTTGTACCTGTGAATGATGGACAATGACTAACCTACTGGAGGCACAGTAAGAAAAGTTTCAATGTGAAAATATCTCTTTTGCCCTTTCGTGTTTGCCCATTTTGTTTGCCTTTAACCCCATGGAAAAGAAATGCAAAAAAAGCAAAATGTCTGTCTGGGGAGGCCTTACAAATAGCTGTGAAAAGAAGAGTAGCGAAAAGCGAAGGAGAAAAGGAAAGATATAAGCATCTGAAGGCAGAGTTCCAAAGAATAGCAAGGAGAGATAAGAAAGCCTTCCTCAGCGATCAATGAAAGAAATAGAGGAAAACAACAGAATGGGAAAGACTAGAGATCTCTTCAAGAAAATTAGCAGTACCAAGGGAACATTTCATGCAAAGATAGGCTTGATAAAGGACAGATGGTATGGACCTAACAGAAGCAGAAGATATTAAGAAGAGATGGCAAGAATACACAGAAGAACTGTACAAAAAAGACCTTCATGACCAAAGTAATCAAGATGGTGTGATCACTCACCAAGAGCCATACATCCTGGAATGTGAAGTCAAGTGGGCCTTAGAAAGCATCACTACAAAGAAAGCTAGTGGAGGTGATGGAATTCCAGTGGAGCTATTTCAAATCCTGAAAGATGATGCTGTGAAAGTGCTGCACTCAACATGCCAGCACATTTGGAAAACTCAGCAATGGCCACTGGACTGGAAAAGGTCAGTTTTCATTCCAATCCCAAAGAAAGGCAATGCCAAAGAATGCTCAAACTACTGCACAATTGCACTCATCTCACACACTAATAAAGTAATGCTCAAATTTCTCCAAGTCAGGCTTCAGCAATACGTAAACCATGAACCTCCAGATGTTCAAGCTGGTTTTAGAAAGCCTCCTGACTTGCCTCTTGAGAAACCTATATGCAGGTCAGGAAGCAACAGTTAGAACTGGACATGGAACAACAGACTGGTTCCAAATAGGAAAAGGAGTACGTCAAGGCTGTATATTGTCACCCTGCTTATTTAACTTCTATGCAGAGTACATCATGAGAAATGCTGGGTTAGAGGAAGCACAAGCTGGAATCAAGATTGCGGGGAGAAATATCAATAACCTCAGATATGCAGGTGACACCACCCTTGTGGCAGAAAGTGAAGAGGAACTCAAAAGCCTCTTGATGAAAGTGAAAGAGGAGAGTGAAAATGTTGGCGTAAAGCTCAACATTCAGAAAACGAAGATCATGGTATCTGGTCCCATCACTTCATGGGAAATTGATGGGGAAACAGTGGAAACAGTGTCAGACTTTATTTTTTTGGGCTCNCTCAGATATGCAGGTGACACCACCCTTGTGGCAGAAAGTGAAGAGGAACTCAAAAGCCTCTTGATGAAAGTGAAAGAGGAGAGTGAAAATGTTGGCGTAAAGCTCAACATTCAGAAAACGAAGATCATGGTATCTGGTCCCATCACTTCATGGGAAATTGATGGGGAAACAGTGGAAACAGTGTCAGACTTTATTTGCTTGGGCTCAAAAATCACTGCAGATGGTGATTGTAGCCATTAAATTAAAAGACACTTACTCTTTTGAAGGAAAGTTATGACCAACCTAGATAGCATATTGAAAAGCAGAGACATTACTTTGCCAACAAGGGTCCATCTAGCCAAGGCTATGGTTTTTCCTGTGGTCATGTATGGATGTGAGAGTTGGACTGTGAAGAAAGCTGAATGCCAAAGAATTGACGCTTTTGAACTGTGGTGTTGGAGAAGACTCTTGAGAGTCCCTTGGACTGCAAGGAGTTCCAACCAGTGCATTCTAAAGGAGATCAGTTCTGGGTGTTCATTGGAAGGAACGATGCTAAAGCTGAAACTCCAGTACTTTGGCCACCTCATGTGAAGAGTTGACTCATTGGGAAAGACTCTGATGCTGGGAGGGATTGGAGGCAGGAGGAGAAGGGGACGACAGAGGATGAGATGGCTGGATGGCATCACTGCCTCGATGGATGTGAGTCTGAGTGAACTCTGGGAGTTGGTGATGGAAAGGGAGGCCTGGTGTGCTGGGGGTCGCAAAGAGTCGGACACGACTGAGTGACTGAACTGAACTGAACCTTGCCTGTGTGCTAAGTCACTTCAGTCGTGTCTGACTCTCTTTGTGACCCCATAGACTGTAGCCCACCAGGCTCCTCTGTCCCTGGGATTCTCCAGGCAAGAGTACTGGAGTGGATCGCCATGCCCTCCTCCAATGGATCTTCCCGACCCAGGGATTGAACCCACATCTCTTATGTCTCCTGCATTGGCAGGCAGCTTCTTTACCACTAGCATCACCTGGGAAGCCCTCTGTTTAACCTTGAGAGAGCCTAATTATAGGCATGAAATCACTAGACAATTTAACCTACCTCCTGACTTATGCTCTCCTGAATGCATACTACGCTGTGTCTAAACTGCTGATTGTTTTCCTAGATAAAAAGAAGTTAAAATGAAGAATTCAGCAGTTAAAAAACGTTGTTGTTGTTCAGTCACTAACTCACGTCTGATTCTCTGTGACCCCATGGACTGCAGCACACCAGGCTTCCCTGTCCTTTACCATCTCCCAGAGCTTGCTCATACTATGTCCATCGAATCGCTGATGCCATCCAACCATCTCATCCTCTGTTGTCCTCTTCTCCTCTTGCCTTCAATCTTTCCCAGCATCAGGGTCTTTTCAAATGAGGATGAAAAATATTGGAGCTTCAGCTTCAGCATCAGTCATTTCAATGAATATTCAGGGTTGATTTCCTTTAGGATTAACTGGTTGGATCTCCTTGAAGTCCAAGNCAACCATCTCATCCTCTGTTGTCCTCTTCTCCTCTTGCCTTCAATCTTTCCCAGCATCAGGGTCTTTTCAAATGAGGATGAAAAATATTGGAGCTTCAGCTTCAGCATCAGTCATTTCAATGAATATTCAGGGTTGATTTCCTTTAGGATTAACTGGTTGGATCTCCTTGAAGTCCAAGAGACTCTCTTCTCCAGCACCACAGTTGGAAACCATCAGTTCTTCAGTGCTTATCCTTCTTTGTAGTCCAATCTTCACATCCATATGTGACTACTGGAAAAACCATAGCTTAGACAATATAGACCTTTGTTGACGAAGTGATGTCCCTGCTTTTTCATATGCTGTCTAAGTTTTCTTAGCTCGTCTTCCAAGGAGCAAGAATATTTAAATTTCATGGCTACAGTCACCGTCTGCAGTGATTTTGGAGCCCAAGAAAATAAAATATGCCACTGTTTCCACTTTTTCCCCAACTATTTGTCATGAAGCGATGGGACTGGATGCCATGATCTTAGTTTTTTCAATGTTGAGTTTTAAGCCAGTTTTTTCACTCTCCTCTTTCACACTCATCAAGAGGCTCTATCCTTAACAGTCCCCTTCTCAATCCTGTGGGCAGATCATGCAGGCAAGATGACACTGGAATATTCAACCAGTCTGCACACATTGGGGAATAATGCAGAATCCAATTTCCTGCATCAAAAATTCACTAAGATTCCTCTCTCTTTCTCCCCTTTAAAAATCGTCAAGGCTGAGCAGAATCTTTGGAGTTGGCCTCTGGACACAAGTTCATCTTTTCCCTAAATTGCCAGCTTTTCTGAGTCAAGCACCTTTCCTTTCTAAGCAACAAGCAGTCAAACTGTTAAACAAAGGGGGTACCTCAAATGTATCAGGAACAAGCAACATAGAAGCTCATATGCTTAAACACCTTACCTTCTACTACCTTTAGGGATAGGAGCATCAGCATTTGATGTTAAATATAAACACCTTTATGCCACTGTTGATACTCGTGTTGCATTATCACCAGCTTCCACGTGCAGAGTGCTTCCTTGCCACCAGACGCTATGCTAAGGGGTTTATTTGCACTACATATGTATCTTAGGGAGGTGAGGAAACAGGCTGGGTGGCCACCTGTCTAAGATCACACAGGGAGGTGGAAAAGCCTCTTTTCAGATTCAGTTCTCTAACTTACGAATCTGTATTCCTGCCACCAAACCTCTCAACTTTGGCTTTTATAAAAAACCAAGAAATTGGAAATATGGCAATGAAAATCATCAGAGGGTTGGGATGCCTTGGTTATTTTATCAGGGGGAAAGAAAGTGAAAGACATCCTTGACTCTTAGAGTAAAAATTGATCTTAAGGAGAAGGCTGACCACTGATTACCACTCCAAGTGAAACGGCTTGAATTTCAGTAAGGAACAGTCTGGAGAGAGATTACAAAGCATGTTTTTCAACTGAACACTGGCGAAAAGATTCTGGAAGAGGTGGAAGGAAAGAGTCCACGCCTCTGACTCCAGTCTGAGGATAAAGGCCCCTTGCTTTACACCAGGTGCTCCTCGCTCGGTTCTCCCTGATTTCTCTTTCAAACTCTGAAGTGGCTCTGCTTGGCATCCTGTGGGCAAATGTATTAGCACAGATTCTCCACCACCAGGCACTGTATTTTTCCCTGAATCCAGGTAGTGAGAGCAGAGCTCCCAGTGGCACACTGGAGGACCTAGAGGGGTCAGGGCAAAGCACACCTTGGATCATGCTTAAAGCCGGGCCACCAGCACTCTCTCTTTTTCCCTGCCCCTGTGTCTGTTTTGAGCGCCCTTCAGTTTCTGTTCAGCTCCCTCTGTGCCTCTCTGTGTCTTCCTGAGACTTTCTGTGTATTTCTCTCTTTCTTGCTGTCTTCCCACTCGCCCTGGTGTCTCTCACTAACTTTCTGCTGGTCTCTGTGCCTGAGTCGCTGTGTGTCAGTGTCTGTCCCTCTGCCTCGTTCTTTCCTCTCCTTCCTCCTCCCTCAGCTCACCACTCACTGCACGATACTACAGCCAAGGCCGCGGCTCCCTGAAGGAGATGCGTGAGCTCCTGGGGGGCAAACTGTGCTGCGCTGCCGGGGCTGCCGCTCTGCCTTCCACCACCTCACACTTCGTGGAGCATTTACTATGTCCCGGGAGCTGTTCCAGGCATTCGAGTCACCCCCATAATAACCCTGTGAAGTAGACCGTCATTATCCTCAGTTCCAGAGGAGAAAACAAAGGCAGAGAGTTGTCATGTCCTGGAGTCCCGCAGCAAATGTGACAGAGACAGGATTTGACCACCCAAGTGGTCTGACTCTAAATAGAAGCTCTCCGTCATTATAGTCATTGAAGGTGAAAGTGTTAGGCCCTCAGTTGTGTCCGACCCTTCACAACCCCATGGACTGTAGCCCGCCAGGCTCCTCTGTCCATGGAATTCTCCAGGCAAGAATGCTGGAGTGGGTTGCCATTCCTTTCTCCAAGGGATCTTCCCAACCCAGGGATTGAACCTGGGTTGGTTGTATTGCAGGCAGATTCTTTATCATCTGAGCCACCAAGTTTGCAGCATTGTAGTCATTAGGCTCAATTTATTTGTTAAAAACCCCTATGGGGCAAGTCGGGGAAGGCAATGACACCCCACCCCAGTACTCTTGCCTGGAAAATCCAATGGATGGAGCAGCCTGGTGGGCTGCAGTCCATGGGGTCGCTAAAAGTCGGATACAACTGAGCGATTTCACTTTCACTTTTCACTTTGATGCATTGGAGAAGGAAATGGCAACCCACTCCAGTGTTCTTGCCTGGAGAATCCCAGGGATGGGGGAGCCTGGTGGACTGCCGTCTATGTGGTCGCACAGAGTCGGACACGACTGAAGTGACTTAGCAGCAGCAGCAGCAGCAGCAGCATGGGCCAAGTACATTCATTTAGATTGCCTTGTTTAATTATCAGAGCTTTCCTAAGTAATAAGGATGTATATGCCCACTGGACAGATAAGAAAACCTCTTCAGGGGTGAAGTAACCTACTGAAGACACTCATGGGGAATGAGGAGGGACCTGGGAGAGGAGCCAGTGCCCAGAGGCCCTAGAACCTTGATCCCACCACTCATGGTCCTAGATCTCCCCCTCATCCATACACTTGCAGTGGCAGGAAGTTTTGGCTCCTAACATCCCACCTGGACGACTAATAGTCTTTTTATTCCACCACTTACTAGAAGCTGTGGCCTTGGGAACATTATTTAAACTCTTTTAGTTTTGGTTTTCTTGTTTATACACTGAATCATAGGGTTGTTGGGAGGATTAAGTGGGATAATGCATGTACAATGATTAGCACTGAGTGTCTAGTAATTGTCAAAAAATAGTTACTACTTAATAAACTGTAACTGTTAAAATAATCACATTATCATTATAACCCATGTAATATGTTTTGAAAATAGTACCTAGTTAGGATGTTTTTTGTTTTGTTTTGTTTTTTAACTTTTTGTTTTCTATTGGAGTATAGCTGATGAACAGTATTGTGAGAGTTTCAGGTGAACAGTGAAGGAATTCAGCCATATATATGTGTGTGTGTGTGTATATGTATATATGTGCGTCCATTCTCCCCCAAACTCCCCTCTCATCCAGGCCGATGCATAATGTCGCTCAGAGTTCCCTGTGCTGTGCAATAGGTCCTTGTTAATCCATTTTCAATAGAGCAGTGTGTACATGTCCATCCCAAACTCCCTCACTGTCTCTCCTCCCCCACCCCACCCCCCCTTCTTGGACAGCTCACTCTCCACGGCACAGTTTGGGCAAATTTCAAGCCCCCTTACGGGGGCCAGAACCAGAGCAGCAAGGCACTAACTACCCAGGCTGTCGATTAGAAATGGCCGGGAACACGNATCCCAAACTCCCTCACTGTCTCTCCTCCCCCACCCCACCCCCCCTTCTTGGACAGCTCACTCTCCACGGCACAGTTTGGGCAAATTTCAAGCCCCCTTACGGGGGCCAGAACCAGAGCAGCAAGGCACTAACTACCCAGGCTGTCGATTAGAAATGGCCGGGAACACGGCCCGCTGGGGGAGCTTGAGGGCAGCCTCTCCAGTCTTTCACACGCTAGCATGTTCCAGAGAAAGTGCTTGAGTTCCCCAGGTCCTAAATGCCGTAGATGGTCGAGAGAGCTGGTAGCTGGACCCGCAGACTTCAGCCACGAGCACCAACATGAGGCCCCAAGAACCCTGCTTCTCTTTGTATCTCCTTCCAGTCACTCTCGCCCCTGGCCTAGGTATCCGTGCTGGGAGAAGTGCTGGGTCATGTACAGCCCTGGGGCCTCTCAAGAGGCCTCTTCTCAACAGAAGTGCTGCTCAGGTGAGTTTCTTCACTCCCTGGACCCACACAACACCAGCAGGGCCTCTGCAGACTGTCCCAGCAGCCGGGACACTTGTTCTTAGCTCACGTACGCAGCTTTCCGCCCTGCTTTCTCCGCTGCTAGACTCCAATCCGTGCTGGGAGAAGTGCTGGGTCATGTACAGCCCTGGGGCCCTCTCAAGAGGCCTCTTCTCAACAGAAGTGCTGCTCAGGTGAGTTTCTTCACTCCCTGGACCCACACGACACCAGCAGGGCCTCTGCAGACTGTCCCAGCAGCCGGGACATTTGTTCTTAGCTCATGTACGCAGCTTTCCGCCCTGCTTTCTCCGCTGCTAGACTCTAGGGTATTGCTTACTACCTCACAGATGTGTTACCTTGGTGTTTTATTTATAAACTATTTTATTTTTGTTTATTTATTTATTTGTCTGTGCCCGGTCTTAGTGGCAGCATGTGGGATCTTAGTTCCCTGACCAGGGATTGAAGCTGGCCGCCTGCATTGGGAGCTCAGTCTTAGCCACTAGACCACAAGGGAAGTCCTGACATGTGACTTTATACCTGGTGCTGGGCCTATATATGTTGGAGCCATCTCTCCAACTAGTCTTTATGTTCTTTGCAAACTTGAATCCCCCAATATGTTCAAATAGGAAAATAATGCACAAAACACTGGGTAGTTCTAGTTCTAGTTAACATTTCTCGACTGCCAGGTGACAGGTACTTTAAATACATTACCTCCACCCTTCACAATAAATTTGCAAAATAATTATTATAATCTACATTTGATTGACGATGGTTTCACTACGGCTTACAACCATACAAAGAACATTGACTGTGGGCTCAATTCCAGCTTCGTGACTGATACTCACCATCCAGGACTTCAGTGTTGAGTACATAGCTCATCAGAAAAACCAGCCACATGCTTTTCAGAGCCATCTTCCTCTTCCTGCAGGGACAGAAGTGCTTCAGGAAGCACGGATCTCAGAGTGCTTGTCAGTTTTTCCTTGATACTCCTGGATTCACCCAGATCTGAAATTTCAACACATGTACACTAGTGAAGTGGACCCAGGAATTTATAAAAGCCAAATCATATTAGTAAATGCATGCTTCTCAGTCGCTCAGTTGTACCCAATTCTTTGTGATTCCATGGACTGTAGCCTGCCAGGCTCCACTGTCCACGGGATTTTCCAGGTAAGAATACTGAAGCAGACTGCCTTTTCCTCCTCCAGGGGATGTTCCTAACCCAGGGATCAAATATGTGTCTCCTGCATTACCTGCATTGGCAGACAGATTCTTTACCTCTGTGCCACCTAGGAAGCCCAAATCATAAATGAAGGAAAAAATATTTCTCTGGCTAAACCCAAAGTATACAACAAAGGGAATTTGAAAAAACACATGCACCCTAATGTTCATTTCAGTACGGTTTACAATAGACAAGACATGAAGAAAGTGAAAGTCACTCAGTCGTGTCTGAGTGACTCTTTGTGACCCCATGAACTATACTGTTCATGGAATTCTCCAGGCCAGAGTGCCAGAGTGGGTAGCCTTTCCCTTCTCCAGGAGATCTTCCAAACCCAGGGATCGAACTCTGGTCTCCTGCATTGCAGGTGGATGCTTGACCAGTTGAGCCACCAGGGAAGCCCCCCAGACAAGATATGGAAGCAACCTACATGTCCATCAACAGATGAAGGGATAAAGAAGATGTGGTGGGCCTAGAGATCATTGTACTAAGAGAGTAAGTCAGAAAGAGGAAGACAAATGCCATATGGTGTCACTTACATGGAATCTACACTAGGAAACAAAGGGGCTCACAAAACAGGAACAGACTCACAGACTCAGGAAGCAGACTACGGTCACCAAAGGCGAAAGGCGTGGGGGCAGGGTAAACTGAGAGTTTGGGATTGATACATACAGAGTATCTTTAAAGCAGATAAGCAACAAGCATCTACTGTATAGCACAGGGAACTCCACTTTACTACTACTAATCACTCCACTTTTCTGTAATAACCCAAATGGGAAAAGAATTTAAAAAAAGAACACATGTATATATGTACAACTGAATCACTTTGTTGTACACCAGAAACTAACAGCACTGTAAATCAACTATACCGTGCTGCTGGGAAGGACTGAAGACAGGAGAAGAAGGGGACGACAGAGGACGAGATGGCTGGATGGCATCACAGACTCCACTGACATGAGTTTGAGCAAGCTCCAGGAGATGGACAGGGAAGCCTGGTACGCTGCAGTCCATGGGGTGGCAAAGAGTCAGACACAACTGCGAGACTGAACAACATACTTCAATAATAAGCAAACAGGAATCTCATGCTAAATAAGAAGATTAGGAAAATTTATCCTATGCCAGCCCTCTGAGCCAATGCCAAAGATCTAACTCTGCTGGGCTGAGTGGTTTCAAGCCTGAAAGCCTTTGGTATACGCTGAAGAGCCCGCCCTTGCTATTCTCAGGAGAACCAGCAGAAGGCGTCCAAAGCAAGCTTTCTCTCAGATGAGGCAGTATTTGAGGTTTAATAGTTTAAGTCCATCAAGTCAATCCCAATCGTGAGTTTTTAAATCGTAGAATTAAAACTGAATATGTTATCTAATATCTCCACTTTACAGTTTAGAAAACCTGAGGTATGAAGTCATTTTCTCATTGTCACACAGCTACAAGATTTCCTAACTTGTTCAACTTTACTCTTAGGAGATATCACACTTTCTAAAAAAATAATTTTATCTTTTCCTGTGACTAAATAGTACACAAATTATGAAAAGATCATTGAAAAACTAGAGAATACGAAGCAATCTTCCAGAGAAACAACTGAGTGGAGAGCTTATTAACATTTTTCTAGGCATGTGTTGTTTACATAATTTTGCATAAAGAGTCATATAATTCTGTAACCTGGTTTTATCTCTCAGAAACAGATTGACTGTAATAAACATTCTTCCACTCACATAACTTTTATGAAATTTTGCTTCTGTCTTTAGTATAAATTCACATACGTGAGAGCCTGCTAAGTTGCTTCAGCCGGGTCTGACTCTTTGCGACCCTATGGACTGTAGCCTGCTAGGCTACTCTGTCCACAGGATTCTCTGACCATGGGATTCTCTAGGCAAGAAAACCGGAGTGGGTTGCCATGCCCTCCTCCAGGGGAATCTGCTGGACCCAGGAATCGAACTCCTGTCTTTTACATCTCTTGCTTTAGCAGATGGGTTCTTTACCACTAGCGCCACCTGGTAAGTCTGAATTCACATACACAGGGTTGTAATTTCGTAGAATACACAAATTGTCATGTTGATATTCTTGGCTAAAATGCCCTCTGAACCTAGAGGAGTAGGAAGGAGGCTCAAGAAGGAGGGGATATATGTATACTTTTTCGCAGAAGGCAATGGCCCGCCACTCCAGTACTCTTGCCTGGAAAATCCCATGGATGGAGGAGCCTGGTAGGCTGCAGTCCATGGGGCCGCGACGACCGAACGACTTCACTTTCACTTTTCACTGTCATGCATTGGAGAAGGAAGTGTTAACCCACTCCAGTGTTCTTGCCTGGAGAATCCCAGGGATGGGGGAGGCTGGTGGGCTGCCGTCTCTGGGGTCGCACAGAGTCGGACACGACTGGAGTGACTCAGCAGCAGCATAGCTAATTCAGGTTGTTGTACAGCAGAAACCAAGACAACATTGTAAAGCAATTATAATCCAATTAAAAAATAAACTTAAAAGAATTTTGAACATGCCCTCTGAATGGGCTGTATTGTGTGTTCATTCTAACACTAGTGGGCAGGAATGCTGCTTTCCCCAACCCTTAATGAACACTGGATTTGTCAATTTTTTTTCTTGCTAATTTTGGTATATTAAAGGAAAACTTCATTTTAAAAATACTGATAAAGTGGAATGTCTTTTTATATAATGATTAGCTTTTAAAATTTCTTTTATGAATTTTTGGTTTACAGCTTTGCACAGCTTATTGTTGGATTTTTAAATCTTTTTCCTCAGGAATTTGGAGGGCTTTCTTTGTATATTTATTGTCTTTATATCTTACCAAACGACTGAGCGACTGAACTGAACTGAACTGATATTGTACCAAAAATATTTCCCAGTTTGTATTTTCTCTTGTTTACAATATATTTTTTTGCCTACTGAAAATTTCAAAAATTGTCATAGTTATCATATCCTTTATAACTTTTGGAATTTATATTTGAAAAACTGGCCCTTGCCATCCACATAAGATTAAAATATCTACCTCTATTCTATTTTTTATCCAGTAGGCAACTACTTTAGTGTAAGCATGGGGTTGGGAAAAAAGTTTTTCCCCCAAATTATTACTAAGATAAGTAATTCATTGCATTTTAATTTGAGCATACTTTATGATCCCCAAATCAGCATACATGTTCTAACTCTCAAGTCATAGATTGCTTAAGGGAAATGGTGGAACAGAGTATTTGAAACGGAAACTTTCCCAGAAAATCTAAAGATTAGGTCCATATGGACACTCTGACACAGTGTTGCTAAGAGGGGAAACAGAGTGAAGAGTGTGTGGCTGTGATGACCTCTCTCTCTCTCTTTTAATTATGGTATTAACCCTGCAATTAATTCCTCTGAAGAGCCTCCATTCCCAAAGTGATAGAGGTATTTTGGCTGTCCTGTACCCGCTTCCGGAGAAGGCAGTGGCAACCCACTCCAGCACTCTTGCCTGGAAAACCCCGTGGGCAGAGGAGCCTGGTGGGCTGCAGTTCATGGGGTCGCTACGAGTCAGACATGACTGAGCGACTTCACTTTCACGTTTCACTTTCATGCATTGGAGAAGGAAATGGCAACCCACTCCAGTGTTCTTGCCTGGAGAATCCCAGGGACGGAGGAGCCTTGTGGGCTGCCGTCTATGGGGTCGCACAGAGTCGGACACAACTGAAGCGACTTAGTAGCAGCAGCAGCAGTACCCGCTTCAAGACACAAATGGTAAAATCTTCGCTCTCAGGTCAACAATCTGGGGAAGGGAGGCTCAGCATCTTTTTAAATATAGTCCTCCTCACTTATCTGCAGGGAATACGTTCTAAGACCCCCTGAAACCACAGATATTACAGAACCCTATATATACTGTTTTTCCTAGGCTAATTGGGGTGGTGGGGGTGGGGGTGGAAGGAAGCAGTACCCTAGACAAAGGGGTGATCCGCCTCCTAGGTGTGAATAAGCAGGATCATGCTAGATTTCATCAGGCTGCTCAGAACAGACCATGGCACAATTTATAATTTATGACTTTTAATTTTGGAGTTTACCGTTTAATATTTTCTGACCCCAGCTGACTGAGGATAGCAAACCTCAGAGAGGATATGATAACTATGACAATTTTTGAAATTTTCAGTAGGCAAAAAAAAAAAAAATATTGTAAACAAGAGAAAATACAAACTGGGAAATATTTTTGGTAAGATATCAGGATAAAGCAGGGGCACTGCAATAACCTATAACTGAATCTTAACAAATTGACATTCATTGACTGCCCCCATGTCATCCAGTTTGATCCCCATAACTGGGCTGCATTCCAGAGATCATTAGCTTATTTTGCACATGAAGACCCTGAAGTTTATGGAGATTAAGTGTCTATCCTACAGTTTCACAGCTTCTAGATTGCTGAGCCAGGATTTAACTCAATCCTATTTGAGACCAAAGCCAGTGCTCTTTATAAGACAAGAAAGGAAATAAGTAATTTAAATTAAACAAAACAGCAACACAAGCACGATTAACATGTTTTGAACTATAACTTGTCCTTTCTGGCCCAGCTAAAAGCTGGCAAAGAAAAACAGATACTCAGAGAAAGCCCTGTGCCCTCAACTGCATGGAGGATTAATTACCTGGTTGGCTCAAGGCTCTGAGGACCCCTGCCTTCTTCAGTGTCCTTAGAGATCCCAGGCAGTTTCGGAAGTTTTTTATCTTCTTGCCTCAGGAATTTATGACGTTTGCTTTAATCACACAGCAGCGATGTTTACAAATAATAGCCATCCATAAAAGTCTTATCTATAGTCGAAGTGAGCTGTATGAGATATGAATTGAGAACATATCTAAGTTGTGTTTTAATTATTTAAGAGAACCTCTCCCTAATTGCAAATAGAGTCTTTTCTTTACAACCCATTTTAGCAATATCCTGTAATTTGTGATGAAAGAAAATTACACATATTGAAGGATAGGAAAGTAATTTTGGCTTATATATGATTTAACTTGAAATTTACACTGGGATTTCTTTGGGAGGAATGATGCTAAAGCTGAAACTCCAGTACTTTGGCCACCTCATGCAAAGAGTTGACTCATTGGAAAAAACTCTGATGCTGGGAGGGATCGGGGGCAGGAGGAGAAGGGGACGACCGAGGATGAAATGGCTGGATGGCATCACTGACTCAATGGACGTGAGTCTGAGTGAACTCTGGGAGTTGGTGATGGACAGGGAGGCCTGGTGTGCTGCGATCCATGGGATCGAAAAGGGTCGGACATGACTGAGCGACTGAACTGAACTGAGAATAGCTTATTTGTGGAAATAGAGCTGCTGCTAAGTCACGTCAGTCGTATCTGACTCTGTGCGACACCATAGACAGCAGCCTACCAGGGCCCCCCGCCCTCCCCCACCGCCCTTCACTGCC
>SJYX01004756.1:219855-248064 GCA_006410675.1 Oreotragus oreotragus
AAGCTGAGTGCCGAAGAATCGATGCTTTTGAACTGTGGTGTTGGAGAAGACTCTTGAGAGTCCCTTGGACTGCAAGGAGATCCAACCAGTCCATTCTGAAGGAGATCAACCCTGGGATTTCTTTGGAAGGAATGATGCTAAAGCTGAAACTCCAGTACTTTGGCCACCTCATGAGAAGAGTTGACTCACTGGAAAAGACTCTGATGCTGGGAGGGATTGGGGGCAGAAGGAGAAGGGGACGACTGAGGATGAGATGGCTGGATGGCATCACTGACTCGATGGACATGAGTCTGAGTGAACTCCAGGAGTTGGTGATGGACAGGGAGGCCTGGCGTGCTGCAATTCATGGGGTTGCAAAGAGTCAGACATGACTGAGCGACTGAACTGAACTGAAGCACAGGAGGGATTAATTACAAGACTGGGATTGACATACACACACTATTATATGTGAAATGAACTAATAAGTTCTTACCGTATAATACAGGGAACTCTACTCAATACTCTGTCATGATCTATATGGGAATAGAATCTAAAAAAGAGTGAAAAAGTGAAAGTGTTAGTGGCTCAGTTGTGTCTGACTCTTTGTGACCCCAGGGACTGTAGCCTGCCAGGCTCCTCTGTCCTTGAAATTCTCTAGGCAGGAATACTGGAGTAGGTTGTCATTCTCTTCTCTGGCGGATCTTTGCAACCCAGGGTGGGTATATGCATGTGTATAACTAATTCACTTTGCTGTTACACCTGAAGCTAACATAACATTATAAATCAACTATACTCTAATAAGCTTTTTTTCTGAAAATTAAAAAACTCAGCCTGTTTGTGGCCTATTAAACCTCCAAATGTACATCTGCCTTAACCATTAAAGAAAAGAATGCATTTAATAATTAAAATGGAAAAACTGTGGTTCACGTGCTCCTGTGTCCCTAAGAACTTGGATTTTCTGAACTGTAGCAGAATCAAAGATACCACCAGCTGCTTTCAAAATAATATCTGATGGCAGCTGCCACTGCATCCTCGTGACCTCAAGATCTCCCCTTGTAACTGCAACTATTTAATGCCCCAACCAATCTTTGCTTAACACCCTTATGTCTTGCCAGCTCCTATTACAATTCTTGACAAACAACTTATGTAATTTTGCAATTTTTGCCTTTATAAACCTCCCCCCATTTGTGATCTAGAAGAATACAGTTCAAGTGCTTCCTGAGTCTGTGTCTCCTGGGATATAGCCTTCATTGTGGCTCAAATAAAACTCTTTCTACTCTTATTATAGATTGTTTATTGATTATTTCCATTGATATCTATTATAAGCCCATCTTCCTTTCCCTTTATTTTCTTATCTCTCTTTTTGTCTCTTTGTATTGTTGATTTCTTTTAGTTTTCCTTTTCTCTATAAAAATGGCTTGCTTCCACTCTGGAGGATCATGATGTTTCTATCCTTGTTGGAAGGATTTGTCATTGGGGCTGGACATAGGTTACGTACCCTGTGTTCTGCTTAAGGAGCACTTTACTCTAAAGTACAAGTCACCCTCAGCGTGTCCCTGGTTCCCCCAATACCTCCTGGAGCTCCTCCTTGTTCCTGAGGAACAAGTCACTGAAATTTTGTTCTAACACAGAGCAGCCGTGTCAGAATAACTTGCAGTGGTAAAATATTTTACAATAAAGTGTTTTCACTTAAGTCATCAAGCAAGATCCTAACGGAATCTCTGGGAGTGATGTAGGACATTACTCTATTTCACACCCCGGAAACTCGATGTAAGGAGAGATTAGGAAGCCTGGTTCCAGCTTTCTTTGAACCTGAATCCAGGTTCAAAGTCACAGTCAATGGTAGAGTTGAACATTGACTCTAAGCCTCCGGACTCCCGATCTAGCTGTTTGTTGAATCATAGGCTTTTTTTTTTTTTTTAATAGCCTATTTGGAAAGGGTCATAAGCTCTCCTATCCTCTTATAGATAGCAAAGGATTAAACTATGCTGTAGGTTTCAGAGAGTATTCAACCTTAATTAGACTACAACCTCGACAGACTATAACTTTAAGGCTGGAGAGGATAATGGTGCTTCTCAACTCTTACTCTTTTACCCTACTGTTGAGGAACCTGAGTACTCTGCCTGGCTCAATCCACAGCTAGTTGGACTGAAGCTGATATCAGAAATCAGGCTTTCTTACTCCCAGTTCAGTACTTTTTTATGAGGCTACTCAGCCTTTGTTATTGGATTTTTTTCCAGCCTGTGTATAAATTCATGGTAGGATAGGAAAAACTAATGGTTGCGTGGTTACAAAGTGTACATTAGAGGACCTCTGCCACTCGGATGATGCCCCGGGGCGGGGAGGGGGGAAGAGCACAGGGCTTGGTTTCCAAAGAATTTTGATTCAAATCCTAATTCTGTTTCCTACTCACAGTATAACATTAGGCATACTCCTGAACCTGTTTAAGCCTCAGTTTCCTAATGGCATGTGGTAGGACACTACCGGAGAAGGCAATGGCACCCCACTCCAGTACTCTTGCCTGGAAAATCCCATGGACGGAGGAGCCTGGTAGGCTGCAGTCCATAGGGTTGCGAAGAGTTGGACACAATGGAGCGACTTCACTTTCACTTTTCACTGTCATGCATTGGAGAAGGAAATGGCAACCCACTCCAGTGTTCTTGCCTGGAGAATCCCAGGGACAGGGGAGCCTGGTGGGCTGCCGTCTATGGGGCCGCACAGAGTCGGACACGACTGAAGCGACTTAGCAGCAGCAGGATATTACCAGATGAATTTTAGTTTTTACATTACTTGTTAAACACAAGCCCCTTCCCCTTTAAGCAGTTGGATGGGAATTGCATTTCTTACCTCTCCTACATTGGCAAGTGGGTTCTTTACCACTAGCGCCACCTGGAAAGCCCAGATGGATGGTGTGTGTGTGTGCTAAGTTGCTTCAGTTGTGTTTGACACTTTGGGACCCTATGGACTGTAACTCACCAGATTTCTCTGTCCATGGAGATTCTCCAGGCAAGAATACTGGAGTGGGTTGCCATGCCCTCCTCCAGGGGACCTTCCCGACGCAGAGACTGAACTCGAGCCTCCTGTGGCTCCAGCAGTGCTAGCAGATTCTTTACTGCTGGGCCACCGGGGAAGTCCCAGATGGGTGATACATTTTTGAAAAGAGGAGGGTGGTTAAAAACACTTACATCAAAACAAATTTTCTGATGGCAAGTAGAAATATTACCTCTTGATATATAGCCACAAATATAATATCCAGTAAGTTCTCATTGATTCATGACACACGGGTACAAATGCCCAACAGAATTTTTCTGTGATAATGGATATGTCCTAATCTGGGCTACCAGTGCTTTACCCACTAGCCACATACAGCCATCTGGGACTTGAAATAAGGCTAGTGAGAATGAGGAGTTGAATTTTAAATTTTTTTTAATTTTTGTCAATTAAATTTAAACATTTGGTTAGCGGCTACCACACCAGACAGGAAAGACCAAGAAGATGGGGGTGGATTTCTTATCGAAGGAGGTTGATGTGAAACAGAAAAGAATTTGCTCTTATTTTTGAGGAAGCTTAGAAACAGAGAGCAACTTCANTTTTAAAATTTTTGTCAATTAAATTTAAACATTTGGTTAGCGGCTACCACACCAGACAGGAAAGACCAAGAAGATGGGGGTGGATTTCTTATCGAAGGAGGTTGATGTGAAACAGAAAAGAATTTGCTCTTATTTTTGAGGAAGCTTAGAAACAGAGAGCAACTTCACAGAAGTAAGTCCTTAAAACGTGAAGGAATTGTGAGAAGTTGTGGAGGAAAGCTATTGTTGTTGTTTGTCCAGCTCCTTGCGAACCCACGGACTACAGCACGCCAGGCTTCCCTGCCCTTCACTGTCTCCCAGAATTTGCTCAAATTCATGTGCATTGGATTGTGATGCCATCCAACCATCTCATTCTCTGTTGCCCCCCTTCTCCTCCTGCCCTCAGTCTTTCCCAGCAGCAGGGTCTTTTCCAGTGAGTCAAATTAAATTAGATTGCCAAGCTGACACCTCAGTTTCACTTTAGTAAGAATTCTTCATCATATCTGCAGGATGTTTTTTGACTCCAGTTTCCCTGTTTGAAACATGTATGGCAGTGATCCCTCTCCCTTCTTCAAACGACCAGTGAACTCCATTTTGAGTTTGATAGTAAAGCTTTTCGCTGCTTCATCATTTGAGGTCAAGCAGAAATTGTCTTCAGCTTTAGTGTGACAGCAACTCACTTAATACCCATTTTAGCTAATGAGCAGTTTCATATTTTACTCTTGGTGGAAGATTTTTTTGGAAAAGGTCAGTTACTTTTTGACAGCTAAACATTTCAGTACTAGTAGATTGGCATGAATAAAGAACCTCAGTCAGGCAGGGGCAGTGGAGTGGGGAACACCTAATGGAATGATCAGAGTTCAGAGAAAGAGATGACTTTTTTTTAAGGTGCTTTAGGAGAATGTGAAAAGTAAAGTCTGGTAGAGAGATTTGGAAAAATCTGAAGGGACTAACACATAATTAGAAGGTGAGTCTTGAAATGCTTTCCAATCCTACCTCCTAATAAAACAGCATAAACCACTCACTATTTTAAGAAACTATCAGAATTCCTCCTTTCCCCCTAAGGAGCAAATTTTTACAACCTTGGACTTTGTCCTATTATATTTGACAGAGATGTTGACCCTGAGTACTGCTGCAAGAAAGCCCTGTAATATCCCATGATATTGGAACAAATGGTATCAGTAGGAGAGAGGAAATGAGTCACCGAGGAGGTGCTCATTAACTTTTACAGCCAGTCTGGAGAAACTCTAGTCTTGACAAAATAGAGTTTATGGCCACCCACTCAGCCCCACTGTAGTGGACAGGTGGTATAGTGCAATCTCCTCTTCTCCACATTTCCTGGACAAAATGTGGTCTATACTTGTAACAAGCTTCACCAGCTACAAAGCATCAGTTGATTTGCCCAAGAAACACAATGGAAGTCATGCCACCAAATTGTAAACTGAAAAGTCTATACATCATTATCTCTCTGCTTCATCCTTCAGTGTGTTCAATCCAGGCTTTATTTCCTCTATGAATCCTATCCTAAATCAGCCCCTCTTTTGTAATAAGATTTCCCTTATTGTATGGAAATTATTTATTTGTGGGCATGGATGCCACTCTCAAGAACAAGAATGTGACTTGATCTCTATCTGTGTGTCTGGCACTTGGGTGGTGATCAAAATGTGTTTGCTGGACCAAACTCAGCATATTAAAGTCTCCAAGATTCTTGGCACATAAAAGATACACAATATACATTAGTTTCCATTTTCTATATTTTCAGAATAATGTATGCATACATAGAGATGTGAAAAGATTATAATAATAGCAGGCACCCCGAGGTGGCTCAGACGTTATGGAGTCCACCTCCAATGAAGGAGACCCAGGTTTTCATCCCTGGGTTGGGAAGATCCCCTGGGAAAGGAGATGGCAACCCATCCCAGTATTCATGCCTGGAGAACTCCATGGACAGAAGAGCCTGGCAGGCTACAGTTCATGGGGTCGCAAAGAGTTGGTCACGGCTGAGTGAAAAGATAATTGATTTTTGAGGAGGGGGGGTTGTCTTCAAACATATTAAATTGGGGCTTCCCTGGTGGTCAACGGTGATGAATCTGCCTGCCAATGCAGGAGACATGGGTTCGATCCCTGATCTTGGAAGATCCTGGATGCTGCAGAGCAATGAAGCCTGGGCACCGTGGCTATTGAATGTCTGCTCTAAAGCCTGGGAACCACAGATTCTGAGCCCATGTGCGGCAGCTACTGAAGCCTGCACACCACACAGCCTGAGCCCCACAGCAAGCGAAGCCACCCCAGTGAGGAGCCTGCACACCACAGCCAGAGAGGAGCCCTGCTCACTGTCGCCAGAGAAAACGGGTGATATTAAAACCAGACATTGCCTTGATGAGAAAATGGGGGTGATAATTAAGACCCTTAGGATTTTTGTTGGTAGGGTGGAAGCATAAAACATATATAGGCATACCTTGGAGATATTGTGGGTTTGGTTCCAGTCCACCACAATAAAAGCAAATATCACAATTAAGTAAGTCAAGTAATTTTTTTTTGTTTTGCAGTGTATGTAAAAGCTGTATTTACACTACACTGCAGATGGTGACTGCAGCCATGAAATTAAAAGACGCTTACTGCTTGGAAGAAAAGTTATGACCAACCTAGATAGTATATTCAAAAGCAGAGACATTACTTTGCCGACTAAGGTCCATCTAGTCAAGGCTATGGTTTTTCCTGTGGTCATGTATGGATGTGAGAGTTGGACTGTGAAGAAGGCTGAGCGCCGAAGAATTGATGCTTTTGAACTGTGGTGTTGGAGANGTTTTTCCAGTAGTCATGTATGGATGTGAGAGTTGGACTGTGAAGAAAGCTGAGCGCAGAAGAATTGATGCTTTTGAACTGTGGTGTTGGAGAAGACTCTTGAGAGTCCCTTGGACTGCAAGGAGATCCAATCAGTCCATTCTGAAGGAGATCAGCCCTGGGATTTCTTTGGAAGGACTGATGCTAAAGCTGAAACTCCAGTACTTTGGCCACCTCATGTGAAGAGTTGAGTCATTGGAAAAGACTCTGATGCTGGGAGGGATTGGGGGCAGGAGGAGAAGGGGACGACCGAGGATGAGATGGCTGGATGGCATCACTGACTCGATGGATGTGAGTCTGAGTGAACTCTGGGAATTGGTGATGGACAGGGAGACCTGGTGTGCTGTGGTTCATGGGGTCGCAAACAGTCAGACACGACTGAGTGACTGAACTGAACTGAACTGAAGAACCCAGTAGAAAAATAGAAAAAGAATACATGAAGTCTTTTTCTTATTAAAGGACAGAACATTCATTTTATAATTATTATCACTGAAACCTAGAGAAATGACTATTTTCTAAGTCCTATTCTGCAGGCACTCACTTCTATAACCATACGTTCTATTCCCCACTTCTCTACCTTCTCTCTACTGCATCCAAGTTTTTGTCGTTGTTTATGTGATTTGCTGTATTTCTTCATCCAAACATAAATATAAACATATATTCTTATTGTATCTCTTTTCTTCTACAAATAGTAGAATTCTCTATTCATTGCTCTGTGTCTTGCTATTTTCACCTGACAGTATATCTTGGTGATCTTGCTTAGATTTAGAAAGCACTTACTTGTAGTTTTGTAGTATTAAGTGCATATTTTGCAATTTCCCCCCAACTTCTACTATTATCAACATTGCCACAGCAAAAAAATCTTGTACACGTATCATTTAGGACATGTATGTTTGTAGAATAAATTTGCAAAAGTGGGACTACTGGAGTAAATGCAAAACAGTTGACCCTTAAACAACATGGATTTGAACTGAACATGTCCACTTATACTCAGATTTTTACTATTGTAATATAGAATCTGGGGGCTTCCCTATTGGCTCAGTTGGTAAAGAATCCACCAGCAATTCAGGAGACAGAGGTTCAGTCCCTGGTTGGGAAGATCTCCTGGAAAAAGAAATGGCTATGCACTCCAGTATTTTTTCCTGGGAAATCCCATGGGCAGAGGAGCCTGGAGGGCTACAGTCCATGGGGTCACCAAAGAGTTAGAAATGACTTAGTGACTGTACCACCACAGGATCTGTGAGTGGTTGAATTCTTTGATGTGGAACCAGGGATGTGGAGGGCCAACTATAGTTATACATGGATTTTTGTCTTTATGGGTTAGGGGCTGGGGGTTGGCATTCCTAACCCCTGTGCTGTTCAAGGATCAACTGTATATGCCTTTACTGCCATTTTATACATTTGCAATATTAAATGCTTGAGTAAGTGAAAGGGTAAATACAACTGTGATTTTGACTGATATTGCCAGATGCCCCTTATAGAAACTGTATGAAGTTTTAACCCCCCATTAATGTATGAGGTACCATATTCCCCATGACCTCACAAGCAGAATCTGGTATCAAGCTTTTATATATTTTTCAATCTGATAGTGGATAAACCTTACCTGCATACACTTCTCTTTTCATGAGGAGGATGAACATATCAGTTCAATTCAGTTACTCAGTTATGTCCAGCTCTTTGCGACTCCATGGACTGCAGCAAGCCAGGCTTCCCTGTCCATCACCAACTCCCGGAGCTTGCTCAAACACATCCACTGAGTCAGTGATGCCATCCAAACAACTCATCCTCTGTCATCCCCTTCTTCTCCTGCCTTCAATCTTTCCCAGCATCAGGATTTTTTCCAATGAGTCAGTTCTTTGCATCAGGTGGCCAAAGTATTGGAGTTTCAGCTTCAACATCAGTCCTTTCAATGAATATTCAGGACTGATTTCCTTTAGGATGGACTGGTTGGATCTCCTTGCAGTCCAAGGGACTCTCAAGAGTATTCTCCAACACTACAGTTCAAAAACATAAATTCTTCAGTGCTCAGCTTTCTTTATAGTCCAAATCTCACATCTATACATGGCTACTGGAAAAACCATAGCTTTGACTAGATGGACCTTTGTTGGCTAAGTAATGTCTCTGCTTTTTAATATGCTGTTTAGCACAATAGGAATCAATCTTGATTTCTTTAGCCAATGGCCATGCTGTATATCTGCATTACAAAACAGCACCTCTGAGCAGTTTTCAAGCTACCATAGCAATACTTGCCTTGGGCAAAAAAGTTAATTAATGAAAAAAACCCCACTACTCTCTCTCATCATCTAGAGAAAAAAACAACCAAAAAGAAGCTAGATGAATAATTTTAAAGTTAAAAGCAATTTGTTTTCTCCTTGGAAACACTGTGGAGATGAAAATAGCTTGGAGATAGAATTATAAATTGCCATAGTCTTTCATAAAGAGTTATTGTGGGGAGTTGCACAAGAGACTCTGAGGCTCTTTTATACAAAGTAGTAAAGCAGAGACATCACTTTTTCTGACAAAGTTGCCTATAGTCAAAGATGTGGCTTCTCTATTAGTCAGGTACAGGTGTGAAAGTTGGACCATAAGGAAGGCTGAGTGCAAAAGCATTGGTGCTTTTGAAGTGTGGTGTTGGAGAAGTCTCTTGAGAGTCCCTTGGACAGCAAGGAAATCAAACCATTCAACCCTAAAAGAAATCAACCCTGAATATTCATTGGAAGGACTGATGCTGAAGCTGAAGCTCCAATACTGTGGTCACCTGAGGCAAAGAACTGACTCACTGGGAAAAAAACCCTTATGCTGGAAAAGATTGAAGGCAAGAAGAGAAGAGGGGTGGCAGAGGACGAGATGGTTAGATAGCATCACCGACTCAATGGACATGAGTTTAAGAAAACTCTGGGAGAGAGTGAAGGAGAGAGGAGCCTGGTGTGCTACAGTTGATGAAGTTGCAAAGAGTTGGACAAGACTTAGCAACTGAACAAGAACAGTAAAGATGGTCAGAAAACAATAAGAAAAGATATGGGGCTTCCCTGGTGGTCCAGTGGTTAAGAATCTGCTTTGCAGGAGATACAGGTTCAATCCCTGGTCAGGGATCTAAGATCCCACATGCCACAAAGCATCTAAGCCCATAGTCCGCAATTAGAATCAAAGAACTGCAACGAAAGCTTTCACATGACCTAAGGAAGATCTCACATGCCACAACTAAGACCTGACACAGTCAAATAAATAAATAAACATCAAAATATACTCATATTTAAAAAACAATAGGAAAGGATCTAGGAGAGGAGGCATCGGTAGCTTTATAAGTGTGACTGACTTAGTACCTTGTGTACACTTAAGGTTACAAGGGGCTTGCCTCATAGCTCAGTTGGTAAAGAATCCGCCTGCAAAGCCCAAGAGCCTAGTTCAATTCCTGGGTCTGGAAGATACCCTGAAGGGAAAGGCTACCCACTCCAGCATTCTTGGGCTCCTCTTGTGGCTCAGCTGGTAAAGAATCCACCTGCAATGCAGTAGACCTGGGTTCTATCCCTAGGTTGGGAAGATCCTCTGGAGAAGGGAAAGGCTTCCCATTCCAGTATTCTGGCCTGAAGAATGTTATGGACTATATAGTCCATGGGCTCACAGAGTCAGACACAACTGGTGGCTTTCACCACTATCAAGATTCAGTTCAGTTCAGTTCAGTTCAGTTGCTCAGTCGTGTCCGACTCTTTGCGACCCCATGAATCGCAGCACACCGGGCCTCCCTGTCCATCACCAGCTCCCAGAGTTCACTCAGACTCACGTCCATCGAGTCTGTGATGCCATCCAGCCATCTCATCCTCGGTCGTCCCCTTCTCCTCCTGCCCCCAATCCCTCCCAGCATCAGAGTCTTTTCCAATGAGTCAACTCTTCACATGAGGTGGTTACAAGCATTGATTTGATACGTTTGTATATTGCAACACGGAGGAGCCTGGTGGGCTGCAGTCCATGGGGTCGCTAACAGTCAGACAGACTGAGCGACTTCACTTTCACTTTTCTCTTTCATGCATTGGAGAAGGAAATGGCAACCCACTCCAGTATTCTTGCCTGGAGAGTCCCAGGGATGGGGGAGCCTGGTGGGCTGCCGTCTATGGGGTCGCACAGAGTCGGACACGACTGAAGTGACTTAGCAGCTGCAGCAGCAGCAGCAGACTTCATATCAATGGGATCATGCAGTACATACTCCTTTGGCTTGTCTGTCTCAGTGTAACGTTTTGGAGGCTAACCCTCAGTGCTGTGTTTATAGGTAGTTTGTTCCTTTACATTGGTGAGCTGTGTTCCACTGTATGAATATTCCACATTTTTAGGATCATTGGTTTCTTATATCTGACTGAAAGCTCTGCTGCAGCTGCTGCTCAGGTGCTTTAGTCACGGTCAACTCTCTGTTCCTCATGCCTATTAGTCTTTAAAGGGAATCAGATAATGATTCTTACTCTAATAGAAATTTGGTACATAGACCATCAAGAAATATTGTTAGCAACATATCTAGTGACAAATGCAGAAGTATTCTTCAATTGGCTTTTTCTTATTCAACCCTTAATAGCTATCTATTCCATAACCCTTGTTGATGGGCACACACCCAGTTATCTGACCCTTTAGTCAGCTTGTAAGAGAATACAGGAAAGTTGAGAACATCATAAACCCAAAGAATTTGGCAGTGTCTGCATCTCAACCTCCAGGGTACCTGTGGGGCCCAGCAGGCAGAGATGGGGTTTGAACATAGACTACAGGTAGAGATATAATAGATTTGATGAAATTCAATATAATAATCTAGTTCATTTGACTGATCAGTCTTATGGATCCACATGGTACTGTTTAGTTGCATCATCATGCACCTTCAGTTGTGCTCCTTTTAGAGTTTACTGCAAGGAACTCAGTAAATCTTGAATTACAAATGGAACCCCACACACCTAACTGCCAGTTCCAACTTCATCCAATCACTAATGCTTAGACTATAGAGTTCTTTTATTGAGAATTATTTGCCACCTAATCTTCTGTAAGAAGAAGGCAATGGCATCCCTCGCCAGTACTCTTGCCTGGAAAATCCCATGGACAGAGGAGCCTAGCAGGCTGCAGTCCATGTGGTCGCAAAGAGTTGGACACGACCGAGTGACTTCACTTTCCCTTTTCACTTTCATGCATTGGAGAAGGAAATGGCAACCTACTCCAGTGTTCTTGCCTGGAGAATCCCAGGAACAGCGGAGCCTGGTAGGCTGCCATCTATGGGGTTGCACAGAGTAGGACACGACTGAAGCGACTTAGCAGCAGCAGCAGCAGCAGCAGCATTGCAATCTTCTGTAACATTAGATCTATCCTTCTATTTAGAATATTATGCAGCACTAGATAAGTGCTACATTGTTTAGCCCTTAATAGTAAATGTCTGATATATCCTCCAGTGAGACTGAAACCCTGAAAGTCATGACACTTGCTTCTTTTCTTCTGATAGTGTGAAATCGCTCAGTTGTGTCCGACTCTTTGTGACCCCGTGGACTGTAGCCCAACAGGCTCCTCCATCCATGGGATTCTCCAGGCAAGAATACTGGAGTGGGTTGCCATTTCCTTCTCCAGGGGAATCTTCCCAACCCAGGGATCGAACCAGGGTCTCCCGCACTGCAGGCAGACGTTTTAACCTCTGAGCCACCAGGGAATATTAGAACTCAAGATAGAAAAGGCAAAAGAGCTGGCTACAACAAAAGTGTGTCCTTCATTTTGTTTCAGGAAATTCAACTGAAAGTTAATATTGAAGTCTGTTGCTACTGTGATTCTTGGTATTTTTTTTTTTTACTTGAAGATGAATGCTTTTTATTTTAATATTTATATAATTACTTTGAATGATTTTTTACCTTAATTTATGGTATGAATCTAATTACAGATGATGCACCCTCTAGATTTTAATAACATTTATATCTGTTTTCTTTTACTGAATTTTATTAGTATATTAAAGCTCATTGCTTCACCAATATGCACCTACAAATATATGATTTCCTTTCATATCTAAAGCTGAAAGCATAGTCTCATGTATACAACTGTGATTTATTTTTTATACCACCATTCTTACAGAGAATGATTAGAGATAGAGGCATTTCTCTATGACCTATGGTTATCATTTTCATCCATCCAATATCCTCAAGTCACAGTAAGTAGCCTCTCAGTTTCCTTGTAGTAGCTCTCCTTCTCGGGGAAGGCAATGGCACCCCACCCCAGTACTCTTGCCTGGAAAATCCAATGGATGGAGTAGCCTGGTGGGCTGCAGTCCATGGGGTCGCTAACAGTTGGACAGACTGAGCGACTTCACTTTCACTTTTCTCTTTCATGCATTGGAGAAAGAAATGGCAACCCACTCCAGTATTCTTGCCTGGAGAATCCCAGGGATGGGGGAGCCTGGTGGGCTGCCGTCTATGGGGTCACACAGAGTCGGACACGACTGAAGTGACTTAGCAGCAGCAGCAGCAGCAGCTCTCCTTCTTCCTTTTCTATATCTCTGACAATTTTTCTAACAGTTCAATCAAGACTTTTGAAAATCATTGTAGTACTGTTTATCATTGATAGACTTAAAGACTTAGATAAAGTCATTTGCACTCTTCAGCATATAGTACTGTGATGTCACATACTTGCTTGATTAACTATAAGTGAGCTGTACAGAAGGTGTGCTCCACCCATCTTAGCATTTTGATACCAAGAGAAAGAGATGGTAATAATTAAACCGTGATTTGAAACATTTAAATCAAATTGTCACTTTTCCCCTATGATTTGCAAGCTTACAGAAAAGAGTTATCTATGAACATATATCCAAGCATCATTCAACATTCATTAACTCAAAAATATTTACAGACACCCACTATCTATTAGGTATGTCACAGTGTGATAATAACTCATTCTTTGGAATCAAACAACCCTGGGTTTAAGTACAGCCGTGTCTCTTACTAGCTGTATAGCTTTTGGCAACTTTTTACTCATTGTAAGCCTTGGTTTCCTCTTTCCTAGGTAGCCTTAGTGGTAAAGAACCTGCCTGCCAACGTAGGAGACAAAGGAGACGTGGGTTCGATCTCTGAGTTGGGAAGATCCCCTAGAGGAGGGTATGGAAACCCACTTCAGTATTCTTGCCTGGAGAATCCCATGGACAGAGGAGCCTGGCAGGCTACAGCCCATAGGGTCACAAAGAGTTGGACACGACTGAAGCAACTTAGCATGAACGCATGGTGGTAATATTTTATTTATTTCTTCATTTGTTTGTCTGTCTGTTTGTTTAGATAACATGTGCCAGGACTTGACAGGAAGATTTAGGTATCATCAATAATATACTGGCCCTTCTTGTTGTTCAGTCACTAAATCAAGTCTCTTTGTGACTCATGGACTGCAGCACACTGAAGCATACTATCCTTCCGTATTGCCAGTTTTCTCAGATCATGTCCATTGAGTTGGTGATGCTATCTCACCAACTCATCCTCTGCTGCCCCCTACTCCTTTTGCCTTCAATCTTCCCCAGCATCAGGGTCTTTTCCAATGAGTTGGCTCTTCGCATCAGGTGGCCAAAGTATTGGAGCTTCAGCATCACTCCTTTCCTTCCAATGAATATTCAGGATTGATTTTCTTTAGGATTGACTGGTTTGATTTCTTTGCAGTCCAAGGGACTCTCAAGAGGCTTCACCAGCACCACAGTTCAAAAGCATCAATTCTTTGGCACTCAGCCTTCTGTATGGCTTCTTTCTATCAGTACATAATTGTATAACTTGGAACAAATGGCATTACCCCTTTAGGAGTCTCTTCTCTCTTTTGCAAAATGGAAGAGTGGGGGTAGATGAAGTGATACCTAGGTAGTTCTCAAATTGTGTGTCTATGTCATCTGGAAACTTCATACAAATAATAATAAATTACTAAAATATATAAAAGTTAGTGAATTAGGACTTTTAAAAGTAAGACCTGAGAAACTGTTTATGTAATATTACTAAATATTTATATTATATTAATTTTAAATTAATTTTAATATATTATATTTATATTGTATTAATTTTATATAATGTATTATATTTATATTAGTGAAGTCGCTCAGTCGTGTCTGACTCTTTGCGATCCATGGACTGTATGTAGTCCACCAAGCTCCTCCGTCCATGGGATTCTCCAGGCAAGAGTACTGGAGTGGGTTGCCGTTTCCTTCTCCAGGGGATCTTCCTGACCCAGGGATCGAACCCAGGTCTCCCACATTGCAGGCAGACGCTTTAACCTCTGCACCACGAGGGAATAATTATATTTATATTATATAACACATATTATATAATATATATATGTAAAATGTATGTTTGTGTATATGTTTTCTACTTTCCCTAGAAATATGATTCAAATTTTTAAAAAATTTGAACCTATCTCAAACTTTACCAAAAACTTCTAAGTATAGTATACAGTATTTGGGACATTTTTTTAGCTGAACCATTTGAGAGTAAGTTCCTGACATGATGTTTTAATACACTGAGAAAAATTTGGATGGAAAAGATAGTGTGAGATATCATGATGGTGAATAAGGCATTTAAGAAGTTTGTGGATGATAGTGCTGATAGAAGCATTGTGGGTGTAGAAGGTAAACCCATATCTGAAAATAGTATCTATTCCAATGAGGACAAACACAGCCACTTCCATAAATTAAGGGGTCCACTGTAATCAACTTACCTTGGCTGGTCCCCCTCAGGTAGAGTACCATATGGCTCATTACTGGGCGATTACCCCAGGAAGTATGGAGTAGCCAGATGTGTTTTGGTGAGAGAAAATCTGTTTTGTTGAGTCCTTGCATAATCTCCAATGCTGCCTGCATAGCGTTATTGTACCCTTTCAGAAAGCCCTTGGCGGGGCTTCCCTGGTGATCCAGTGGTTAAGACTCCACACTTCCAATGCAGGGGGCACGGATTTGATTCTTGATTGGGGAGCTAAGATCCCATATGCCAGCATGGTGTGGCCAAAATAAAAATAAAAAGACCTGAGTGACTGGATAAAGAGGCGGGCTGAGATTTTCAGAAAAGGGTCATCTTGTCTATCTGATTATTGAGACCTGTCAGTGCCCTTACTTTTAATTTAATTTCATTTTTATTTTGATGAAGTGCAGTTTTTTTCCCCCCAAGCTTTTGGGTCATATTTTAAAAATCTTAGCTAACTCTAATGCCACTAAGATTTCCTCTTAGATTTATTTTCTTCTAAAATTTTTACCTTTAGGTCTACATTCCATTTTGAGTTCCTTCCGTGGGGGCTCAGATGGTAAAGAATACACCTGCAATGCAGGAGACCCGAGTTTGATCACCTGGGTTGATCACCAGGGTGATCACCAGGGATCACCTGGGTTGGGAAGAGGCCTTGGAGAAGGGAATGGCAACCCATACCAGTATTCCTGCCTGGAGAATACCATGGACAGAGGAGCCTAACGGGTTACAGTCCATAGGGTCACAAAGAGTCAGATGCAACTGAGCCTATCTGACTCAAAACTCCATTTTGAGTTAATTTTTAAATGGTGTGAGGTGGTCAAGATTCTTTTTTGTAATTTTTCATAGGGTTACTTACATGTGTTTGACTCTTAATATGAAACAACAGTTTAAAAGTGTCTTGGGTGAATGAAGGCAGGGGTAATGACATTTGGGCCTTTGTGGTCATGTTTATGGATGGTATAGAGAAGCTGGATATCCAGGTATCACCAGATAAGGACTGATTCATGCTGATGTCCAGTTTCTATAAAACAAGTCTCCAGATCATGAAGATAAGATCCCAAGGAAATCCTGCTTTCACACAGGAAATTTCCAGCCACAGGTCAAGGGCTTGCTGCTCTCTTCCTGCTCAGCTCTCCAAGAAGGCCACTTGCCCCAATGTTGTTGTTTAGTTGCTAAATCACGTCCTACTCTTTTGCAACCCCATGGACTGTAGCCAGACTCCTCTGTCCATGGGACTGCCCAGGTAAGAATACTGGAGTGGGTGCCATCTCCTTCTCCAGGGAATCTTCCTGACCCAGGGATCAAACCCACATATCCTGCACTGACAGGTGGATTTTTTACCACTGAGCCACCTTGGGAAGCCCACTTGCCCCAGTAAAAAAATCACTATCAAAGACTATGCTGTCCTTTGTCAAAATGACGCAAAGACAGAAGCGTAGAGTCAGAGAAGGGAAAGGAAACTGAGCAGTGAGCACACTGCTGCTCTCTCACCTGAGATTCCTGTTCACTCTCCATCTCTAGAAGCTGCAGAGATACGCTAATTCTAGAGGGTTATGTCCAATATTCTATATCACGTTCAACTTTTCAGTTTCGATGTTTGTCAATATTCCTACATGGCTGTAATTAATTATAGAAAATACAGTGTTCAAAAAAACTGTTAACCCAGTAGATCTGTGGGGGTAACTACATTATTAAAAGGAATTCCCAGAGGAGTTACATTATATCTAATTCCAATGGATCATTTAAACATGATTTCCTTTCATTTTATTCACATTATACACAAGTTTTCAAGAATGGAGATTGAACTCATGTGCTGTATGGGTTTGTACATGCACCTATACACCACATCCTCATATACTCATCTCAGTTTTGAAATGTCTAAGAGAAAGAAATACATGCCAGACAAGTGGATTTATTTCATTTCATGACTGTTACTTTAACAGGAAAAAGTATAATATTAATTTTTTGAAGGTGTATTAAATAGAACAATGACCAAAGTAATTGAAACAAACACATTCAAAGATATGCATTTTGCAGTTCACCCAGTTATTTCCCTACTAGAATAATCTGGTATTTGCTCTGGGAGCACACTTTTGACTGTTGACCTCAGACACAAACTTACTTATACATTCTAAAAACTACTGTTATAAAACATACACACATTCTCAGTAAATACTCTGACTGCATGATATAAAATATTTTCCATTTTTATTGAGATTTTCACATCTTTGCTTCATCGTTAGCCTTTGTGGCAGAAGGTTGTACAAGCGGCAAGTTCCGTATAATTGATCACTCTACTGGGATGTTCCTGAGTGAATTGATAAGATGGGATGTGGAGTAGAAAATTCCCCATTTGAATTACATTGGCATTCCATAGAACAAATAGATTTCAGAGGGTGTTTTGAGTCAATAGGGAGACTTTTGAGGAAAACCTACACATAGGATTTCTTAGTTTTCTCAAAGTGTGAGAATGAGTGACACATAACCTCTCCTGCTGTTAAAATAAATTTGGAAGTTGCTCTCTCTGCTATTCACAGCAACCATGGTCAGTCAAAAGGAAGATGACAAAGAGCCAAATGAATAAAAACAAAAATTCCCTATTGTGGAAAGATACAGACCATGATCAAACAGAGAATAATATTTATTTTATTTCCAGTCATTTGGAATAATCTAACACTTCTTACCTCTGGCTCCACCACTCGGGAGATCATCCAGAACTCTCTGAAATGAAATCCACTGTCATACTTTCCACTGTGGCAAAGTCTCCATGTAAACACATTGTTTTGCATTTAAATATATATTGCTTTTAAATTTTAAATGGTGTTATGACTGAGAACCCTTGGCAGCAAAGAAATTAGATTGGGAAGTCAAGTGAGAAAACAAGAGCAGGCAAATATATTAAAATGGGGCTTTTCATTCGCTGTATCTCAAATACCCACCTGGAATCCAGAATGAATCCACAGATGCCTGATACCCATTTTGATGTTTTCTTGAATGCGAACATCTTCTAAGATGGCAAGCGAGCAATGCTTTCAACACATACTGTTTAGGAACAAAAGAAAACAAACATGGATTCATCAAAATAAAAATGGAAAATCTCTCCCTCTAGATAACATCCCAGGATGAGATTCAGAAATAGAAATGGGGGAAAATGCAGAATATAAGCTCTCTATCATACCAAGTTCTCTCTCATAAAATTAAGAAACAGGGAACTCCTTGTTTCTGTTTATAAAAGCAAAAGATGGATGCATCTTGTCATTATACGAACAAAGGTAAAATCTACATCCGTCTGCATATCCCACTCTATGTAAAGCTGAACACTGGGCAAGATAATGTACATACTTTGGAACACGGAAAACAAAGCCTGTGTATTCGTTTTGGTTTACGTATGTGCGTGTGCGTCCCTGCGTTGTCCTTGGGAAACGATATCCAGACTGAGAAAAGATCAAAGAAAAGTAAGCAAAGTAATAGACAGACTTAAGAATATAACAGATGGGGAAAATGTGAGGGAAGTGAATATATTTGCCGAAGAAATGATACTGAGTGGGTCAGGAAATGAAAACATTACATAAATACTTATATACTGAGCACAAACACAGGGTCAGATCGGGCTCTCAAAGACTCAGAGCTCCCACTGAAGTCAAAAGTCTGCCCTGGGCGTCGTGCACACACATTTAAAGACAACTCAGCCTTAAACAGCTTAAAGGTGAGAAAGAAGTATTTATTTTGGATAGAAATGGCCAAACAGCTGAACTTAAAGAGGAGGAAAAGTCACTTTTGAAGTAAAAGAGAACCATTTTTTGCCATGAGGAAAAACAGACGCTGAAACAGCTTGTCTGATGAGGTAATCACAGTAAACAGTAGGAATGCTTAATTTCAGATTCATTAGGTCGGTCAAAATTCTATGTTGATTTAGTCAGGGAGTAAATCCAAACACCTAAGGATCTTTTCCATCAAATTACCTTCAGTGTGATAATAGTAACCATTATTGTATTATAATAATACAGAAACACTGCTCACTCTGTATCCATTTTTTTTTTTCGCTTAGAATACTTACATGATCACAGGCTTGAAAAAGCACAGAAATAAAATAAATTTAAAATGTATTTCTTTGTTGAATGTATCTCAGAACATTAACAGATAAGTTGGTTCCTTCAACACAAGAGTTCAATCTAATGTGAGAACATCCTTCGACTTAAAGACTTCCCTTCTGAAAACAAGACTGCAGACTGACAATCTGTCTGGTTATTATTATTGGCTCCAGACCCAGGGGAAGGGGAAAGAATTTCAGATCAAGCTAAGCTCTAAAAGCTAGTTTCCATTTGGATACCTGGAAAGTAGTCAACAATCATCTCCATTTTACATTTCCTGGAGTTTATGAGATAAGAAAATTATCTGAAGGTCTTAGCAGACCTGTTGACCAAAGATCCAAAGAAGTACAAGATGGTTTTCCCCACCAATCAGAGGCGAAATATATTGCTGAATTCACTGACATTTTCATCCTATGCATTTAGCATGCAATATCCTCTCCAAATAGATACAATCTATCGCTTTTATGCCATGTAATGGTAGGCAGTGTTCTATTTCTAATGCAAGGGAATGCAAAAAATAACTGTGCCAGGAATGAATTATTTGAATGTAACACACAAGCTGCAGCTGGTCACTAAAACCCATTTGTGACTTGTCAAAGAAACGTGTGAAATCACAGAATCATTTTCCCTGTTGTAGCTGCCTATTCATGTGTGCAAAAATTGAACATCTCTGATTGGATTTATGAAAGAGAAAGACTTCTCCAAGAAACTCCGTTTAGCACTCTTATACCAAAACAACAAATTTGAAAACCATGATACTTGCATTTGTGGATTACTTCACACTTCAAACTGCTTCTGTGAGTTTCAAACTGCTTCTACAGGAACATTCGCTTTATTTTGTTGACTTAAAAAAATGCACAACATGGAAGTTGCAAGTTAAATTTTGTTGTTATTGTTCAGTCGCTAAGTCGTGTTTGACTCTTTGCAACCCCATGGACACCAGGCTTCCCTGTCCTTCACGATCCCCTGGAGTTTGCTCAAACTCATGACCATTGAGTTGGTGATGCTATCCATCTCATCCTCTGTCACTCCCTTCTCCTCCCAAGTTTTATTTGGGGCTGCAGCCAGAGGGACAGCATCCTAGATAATTCAGAAACTGCTCAGAAGAGGTAGAGAGCAGGATCAGTATTTGTGTGATTTTGGTAAAGAGAGAGAACATGAAATCAAGCACATATTTTTCCAGGAGCGTTCTGCTAGTCTCATGAAGTTTTCTGCTAGTCATGAGGAACAGTCGTCACCAGGAAGGATTTTAGTGGTTCTCTAGATATGAGGACATACAGGAATTGGGCTCATAAAACTGACTCCTAAAAATATCTAGCTATCTGAAGACCAGTCTTGTCAGGTGACCCCAGTCCCAGCACAGAGGGCCTCATTTCTGCTCTCTGCCCTGAATTCCTTTCAGAGAGTGTTGAAAATCAGCAGCTGCAACAGCACATGACTTAATCCTTGTAGACGCAGATGGCAAGTGCCAATTTGTAGCTGACAATTTAAAACATAAGGCAAGTGGTGTGTAGCAAACAATTTTCCTCAAGAATCATTAGTCAGTCTGATATGGACCTAGGAAAATAAAGACTCCAGCTTCTGTTTCTCCTCAAACACAGTAAGTACAAAGTTTACAGATTAAGAATTTTTGTTTCAAGGCTCACATACTGCATATCTGCCAGCCAGTCAGTCTCCAACCCAGCCAAGACCTAGTGGCCATTCGTTTTGGCTATGATCACCTAGTCTTCAAGCCCAGTGAGGTCTCTTATCTACCTTCCTCCATGTCCACACTAAACTTCAGCTCTTTTATTCTGGGGCTGCTGGAAGTCATGATATCATACATATTGACTTCACAAGGAATTCACATTGTCTGACATTGGCTGCTACTCAATATGCAGAGTATAAAAACAAATAATACAAATGAACTTATTTACAAACAGACTCTTAGATTTGGAGAATGAATTTATAGTAACCAGGGAAGAAGGATGGGGGAAGGGATAGTTAGGGAGTTTGGGATTGACATGTACACACTGCTGTATTTAAAATGGACAACTAACAAGGACCTACTGTTCTCTAGCAGGGAACTCTGCTCAATGTCATGTGGCAACTTGGATAGGAAGGGAACTTGGGGGAGAATGGATACGTATATATGTATGGCTGAGTCACTTTGCTGTCTGCCTAAAACTATCACAACATTGTTAATCAGCTATACTCCAATATAAAATAAAAAGTGTTTTAAAAAATTGTCTTCCAACCAAAACACAAATTTTATTCTTTCTTATTAACTGCTGACTGTACTTCAGAACAACTGAGTCAGCATTATTACGGGCTAGACTCACGTGATTCTGAGATATAACCAGGCTGAGGACGAGTTCTTTCTTACTCAATGTCCCTTGATAGCCATTCCAAATCCAAATTACACTCCTCACATTCCAGTCCCATTTAGTACTTCCCACAACATCCAGTCCTGTGTTTCACCCATACAGAAACTCAAGTATTTTTATCACATGGGTAAACAGGAGGATAAATGGATGAATTGATAATAGGAGTTTGGTAAATTTTATCAGTAAACACATGTTCAGCTATTGATTACTTTTACAAGCAGCCACGAATTAGCAGCTCACAGGTGTATTTTGTTCTGCTCTCAAAATGTTGGCCCAAATGGTATTTTTGAAATATTTGAATCCATTGGCAACATTTCAGCATTGGAAAGTTGCATATAAAACTTGCGTTACTAGCTTTTCTTGGACAAAAAGCATGAAGATTTGGTAATGTTAAATTCACCTACCATCGTGACTCCCATATTAGCTGAAGCAAAGTGAGGCTCTGTTTAGCTAAAACACACGCTTAGTTTTGCCATAGTCCTCTCTTTGCCCTATTGTCTCTTTAACACTGGGGCTGAGTGCCATTCATTATTCATCACCAAGCCTGTGGTTCTGTTTTTATCTTTTTTAACATTTTAATTAATTTATTTACTTGGCTGTGCTGGGTCTTAGTTGTGGCATGCAGGATCTCGTTCCCCGACCAGGGACTGAAACTGGGCTCCCTGCAGTTTGAGTGGAGTCTGAGCCACTGGCCCACCAGAGAAATCCCTGCCCTGTTTTTCTTTTAAACTAGCAACTTCACTTCTTAATTATTTGCATGGCTCATAGAAGGATTTGATTTGATCAGACTGATATATTTTGGGAATAAAATGTTCAGACAGAAGACTTGTATCCTCGTCTTGCCTTGATACTGTCAGGCAAGTGTACTCTCCTCAGTTCTGTCTCCTCTCAACAAAAATTTGAAGCAACGGACGTTAGAGCCCTCAGCGTGTCCTAGCCCTTGGACAGACCATGTTACAGCTCTCAGGTCTCGAACAGACCGTGTTATAGCTCTTAGATCAGTGTTACAGCTCCATGTTACAGCGCAATTATTTAGAAAATAGCAGGAAAATACATCCTCGAGGTGGGAGGGCATGCCGACCCAAGGGTGCAAAGAGAAGAGAGGGAGGGAACGCGACAGCCCGCAGAAGAGAGAGGGAGAAACCCCGGCCCTTTGGCTCCTCCTTTCACATGTTCCCCAGATGTGTATAAGAGACAGGAACTCAGTAAATCTTGAATTACAAATGGAACCCCACACACCTAACTGCCAGTTCCAACTTCATCCAATCACTAATGCTTAGACTATAGAGTTCTTTTATTGAGAATTATTTGCCACCTAATCTTCTGTAAGAAGAAGGCAATGGCATCCCTCGCCAGTACTCTTGCCTGGAAAATCCCATGGACAGAGGAGCCTAGCAGGCTGCAGTCCATGTGGTCGCAAAGAGTTGGACACGACCGAGTGACATCACTTTCCCTTTTCACTTTCATGCAGTGGAGAAGGAAATGGCAACCTACTCCAGTGTTCTTGCCTGGAGAATCCCAGGAACAGCGGAGCCTGGTAGGCTGCCATCTATGGGGTTGCACAGAGTAGGACACGACTGAAGCGACTTAGCAGCAGCAGCAGCAGCAGCAGCATTGCAATCTTCTGTAACATTAGATCTATCCTTCTATTTAGAATATTATGCAGCACTAGATAAGTGCTACATTGTTTAGCCCTTAATAGTAAATGTCTGATATATCCTCCAGTGAGACTGAAACCCTGAAAGTCATGACACTTGCTTCTTTTCTTCTGATAGTGTGAAATCGCTCAGTTGTGTCCGACTCTTTGCGACCCCGTGGACTGTAGCCCAACAGGCTCCTCCATCCATGGGATTCTCCAGGCAAGAATACTGGAGTGGGTTGCCATTTCCTTCTCCAGGGGAATCTTCCCAACCCAGGGATCGAACCAGGGTCTCCCGCACTGCAGGCAGACGTTTTAACCTCTGAGCCACCAGGGAATATTAGAACTCAAGATAGAAAAGGCAAAAGAGCTGGCTACAACAAAAGTGTGTCCTTCATTTTGTTTCAGGAAATTCAACTGAAAGTTAATATTGAAGTCTGTTGCTACTGTGATTCTTGGTATTTTTTTTTTTTACTTGAAGATGAATGCTTTTTATTTTAATATTTATATAATTACTTTGAATGATTTTTTACCTTAATTTATGGTATGAATCTAATTACAGATGATGCACCCTCTAGATTTTAATAACATTTATATCTGTTTTCTTTTACTGAATTTTATTAGTATATTAAAGCTCATTGCTTCACCAATATGCACCTACAAATATATGATTTCCTTTCATATCTAAAGCTGAAAGCATAGTCTCATGTATACAACTGTGATTTATTTTTTATACCACCATTCTTACAGAGAATGATTAGAGATAGAGGCATTTCTCTATGACCTATGGTTATCATTTTCATCCATCCAATATCCTCAAGTCACAGTAAGTAGCCTCTCAGTTTCCTTGTAGTAGCTCTCCTNAGCTTCTTGATGAAAGTGAAAGAGGAGAGTGAAAAAGTTGGCTGAAAGCTCAACATTCAGAAAACTAAGCTCTCTGGTGTCTCAGTGATAAAGAACCCACCTGCAAAGTAGGAGACTCAGGTTCCATCTCCGGGTCAGGAAGACCTCCTGGGGTAGGAAATGGCAACCCAAACCAGTATTCTTGGCTTGGGAAATATGCATACAGGAGTCTGACAGCTACAGTCCATGGGGTCGCAGAGAGTAGGACAGGATTTAATGACTAAGCATGCAGATGCATTATCACTAATGGCAAACGCATTCCCATAGGGAATTACATAAATAGTTAGAACTGAGTATTGGTTAACAGCAACATCTTTGATATCAAACAAAAGAATAATTTATGGCTCTAACTCTAACTGTGAGAAGTTGGATTAATCACAGTATATTTCTGGGTCTTGATTTGTTGTATAAATTATGTTGAACCACCTGTAACTCATACAATTGTGCTGCGAATCATTTCATGTCCATACAGTTTGCTTTGGATGTAGTAAGTGTACATCAGTTTGTTGATAGAATTGAAGGTGTTTTCAACTTTCCAAATGGCCAAAATTCCCCATTTCCCCTTTGTGACACTCATCTTTCCTCATTTTTTACTGTGAACATGAGGTAAAATTCTCAACCAGATAATACAGCTATAAATGTTCACATCCAGATATCTGTCATGTGAAGTAGACCTGTTTCCACACTAACTTTTCTCACTATATTGGACTGATAGCTTCCTTACTCCTCCAAAGTCTTAGATGTCTGAGATTTAAAGGAAATAAAGAGAAATGCAATCAATCTTTGTGAAGCTATTATTTAAGAAAGGATTAAAAAATATAGTCAATGAAGAAGGAATGCATTTATCACGCACTTCACAAAAATCATCTAGAAGTTATATTAAAAGTTTAGGTAAAACAAAATAACTGGATTCTTTCACTTTCAACGTTTGAAGTACCTTCATAGATCTTCATTTTAATTTTATGCTTTTGGTTCATTATAACCAAATTGTCCTTGGAAGAGCATTCCTGTATATTTCTTACAGCAACCATCAGGCACACTCTTTTATACAAGATTATGCACCCAATATATAATCTAACATTACAAAATGCTACTTAAAAATCTGAATTTAAAAGATGTTTATTTCTTTTGACACTAGTGTCTATCTGCCTGTTTCTCCCAATAATGGCCAGCAACGAAATGGCTATTCTATATTCACCAAATCTAGCAACAAGTACAGCACTATATTTAATGGTCACACATTTCTCCCCCGATATTAAATATATATGTTCCTCTTTACACCTACAGTATAAATCTTGAACTTCCATTTCATGTAATTAAAAATATATATATATGCCCTTTCAGGGAAGGCAATGGCACCGCACTCCAGTACTCTTGCCTGGAAAATCCAATGGACGGAGTAGCCTGGTGGGCTGCAGTCCATGGGGTCGCTAACAGTTGGACAGACTGAGTGACTTCACTTTCACTTTTCTCTTTCATGCATTGGAGAAGGAAATGGCAACCCACTCCAGTATTCTTGCCTGGAGAATCCCAGGGATGGGGGAGCCTGGTGGGCTGCCGTCTATGGGGTCACACAGAGTCGGACACGACTGAAGTGACTTAGCAGCAGCAGCATGCCCTTTAATGTGCGTTAAAGCTGTTTAGAAATTGTTTAGAAAACAAAAGTAAAAACTCCCATCCTTGAAAATCAAAGGAAAGCAAAAATATTAGACATTTAGTAGGAGAAAAGGCATCAGTGGCAAGGCCTTAGTTCTGATACTAACGATACTGCCTTACAAAAGTAAATCTTATTTTCATGACATTAATCAAGTCCGCATTGACTACTATGGCACCTTCAGGTTCCTCAAAGATAGGAGATATTTATCTACTGGGCTGTTCCTTCGTGGCTTTGTGTTCTGATTTAATTTTCCTCATGTACTTGATATGGATTTAGAAGTGTACCAGTGTCAGAAGTGAAAAGAGAAGCAAAGAAACCCAGGAGAATTCAACGTATCATCGTGCATTTTCATTCCCTTCTCCTCTCCTTTCAGGCAGTTCTCACAGCTGTTGATTTTGTACAAGCTTCTCAGCCCACAGTGACACTCAGTGGTGGTTGAGCAGACAACAGGAGAAGCTCAGGGAACAGAACCTCAAAGAAGGCTCATCTGGTGTGTGAGGAGCTTGGCATCTTGCTTGACTGAATCAAGATACAACTGTCTTTTCAAGGAGAACACTCTTAGTTTGTAATGACTATAACTTTAAAATGCTGGCTCATCATCACAATTATTTTCTCTGGGTATTTTACCAAAGAAGAAAATTGGCCTCTTTATTGGAAATGCATAAAAGATAAACATCTTTTTATCAGAATGTCCTACCTTCTATAAATTCAGAGAAAAAAACAAAAACGAACAAACAAAGCACACTCCCACTCGTATCCAAGTCTTGCAGTCCGGTATGTAGCTGTCAGTAACATGTGGCTATTGAGCCCTTGAAGAGTGGCCAATGTGAGAAAATGAAGTTATAAATTATTTGAATTTAATTTTAATTAAGTTCAAATAAAAAAGCAGGTACAAGCTTACCTCGTGTAACCATGCTTTGTTTCATTGCTTTTACAGATTATAGGGTTCGTAACTAATTGCAGGCTTGCAGCAGCCCTGTGTGGGCCGAGGCTGTCAGGTGATTTCTCCAGCTACACGTGCTCACTTTGTGTCACTATGTCACATTTTTTAAATTCTCACAATATTTAGTACTGTTTCATTATTAGATTAGCACTGGGATCTGAGATCAGTGGGGTCTTTGAAGCTACTGTGATTCACTGAAGACTCAGAGGATGGTTAGCATTCTTTTTAGCAATAAAATATTTTTATTAAAGTATATACATGGTTTTTCTAAGACATTGCTTTACTACACACTTAACAAACTCCGGTAAAGTGTAAACATAACTTGCATATGCACTTAGAAACCAAAAGTCTTCCTGTGATTTGTTTTATTGTGCTATTGGCTTCATTGTGTGGAATCCAAATTTCCTGTTTGAGGTATGCCTGTATATAATTATTTATTTAAGTTGGTGGAAAATTTTGTACATATTTAGAACAACTTGAGCATATGAATCTATTTTTTCAGTTGTAAATTTTATGAAATTTGGATAAGATAAATTATTCTCAATGAAAGTTTTGCTTATAAATTGAGATGAATTATAAGTATAAAATACACATTTGCCTTTGAAAGATATAATAAGAAAAAATAATATAAAATATCTCATTAATAATTTTATAATTACTTAATAATAACTTTATACTGATTTCATGTTGAAGTAATATTTTGTATATAATGAATTAAGATGTGTTATTAACATTACATCCTCCTTTTTCCTTTTACCTTTATTGGCATTGCTTCAAAATAAATTAAAATTAAATATATTACTGATGTTATATTTGTATTAGGCAGCATTGCTTTAGATAGTGAATTATCCAGGCTCTTCTCTCAAACCTACCTAAAGGACCAAATTTAGATGTCTTTGATTTCTGATTTTTTCTAAGGTTAAAATTTTTTAATGGGAATAAGCAGTAAACAAACAAAAAAAGAAATAAAAAAGAAACGCACCAGGGAAATAAATGCAAAAATGCAAAATGATTATTTGAGGTGGTCTTACAAATAGCTGAGAAAAGAAGAGAGGCTAAAGGTAAAGGAGAAAAGGAAAGATATACCCATCTGAATGCAGCTTCCAGAGAATAACAAAGAGATATGAAAGCCTTCCTAAGTGATCAATGCAAAGAAATAGAGGAAAACAAAAGAATGGGGAAGACTAGAGTTCTCTTCAAGAAAACTGGAGATGCCAAGGGAATATTTTGTGCAAAGATGGGCTCAATAAAGGACAGAAACAGTATGGACCTAACAGAAGTAGAAGATATTAAGAAAAGGCGGCAAGAGTACATGGAGGAACTATACAAGAAAGACCTTAATGACCCAGATAACTAGATGGTGTGGTCACTCACCTAGAGCCAGACATCCTTGAGTCTGAAGTCAAGTGGGCCTTAGGAAGCATCACTACGAACAAAGCTAGTGGAGGTGATGGAATTCCAGTTGAGCTATTTCAAATCCTAACAGATAATGCTATGAAAGTGCTGCATTCAATAT
>SJYX01004756.1:257310-267342 GCA_006410675.1 Oreotragus oreotragus
GTTTCTCATGATGTACTCTGCATATAAGTTAAATAAGCAGGGAGACAATATACAGCCTTGATGTACTCCTTTTCCTATTTGGAACCAGTCTGTTGTTCCATGTCCAGTTCTAACTGTTGCTTCCTGACCTGCATACAGATTTCTCAAGAGGCAGGTTAGGTGGTCTGGTATTCCCATGTCTTTCAGAATTTTCCACAGTTTATTGTGATCCACACAGTCAAAGGCTTTGGCATAGTCAATAAAGCAGAAATAGATGTTTTTCTGGAACTCTCTTGCTTTTTCCATGATCCAGCGGATGTTGGCAATTTGATCTCTGGTTCCTCTGCCTGTTCTAAAACCAGCTTGAACATCAGGGAGTTCACGGTTCACGTATTGCTGAGGCCTGGCTTGGAGAATTTTGAGCATTACTTTACTATCACGTGAGGTGAGGTGAGGTAAAGTCGCTCAGTCATGTCCGACTCTTTGCGTCCCCGTGGACTGTAACCTACTAGGCTTCTCCGTCCATGGGATTCTCCAAGCAAGAATACTGGAGTGGATTGCCATTTCCTTCTCCAGGGGATCTTCCCGACCCAGGGATTGAACCCATGTCTCCCACATTGGAGGCAGACGCTTTAACCTCTGAGCCACCAGGGAAGCCCTACTATCATGTGAGATGAGCACAATTGTGCAGTAGTTTGAGCATTCTTTGGCATGGCCTTTCTTTGGAATTGAAATGAAAACTGACCTTTTTCAGTCCTGTGACCACTGCTGAGTATTCCAAATTTGCTGGCATACTGAGTGCAGCACTTTCACAGCATCATCTTTCAGGATTTGAAACAGCTCAATTGGAATTCCATCACCTCCACTAGCTTTGTTCATAGTGATGCTTTCTAAGGCCCACTTGACTTCACATTCCAAAATGTCTGGCTCTAGATTAGTGATCACATCATCATGATTATCTAGGTCATGAATGTGTCTCTATCAGTAAGATAATCAAAACACAGACCTGGATTATGAGGAAGACGGTGACGTGGAATTTCATTTCAATATGATCCTCGGTGGTATGAGTCCATACTTCGGTGGAAGGACCAAGCTTCTTTACCATTAACATGATACCCACAGGCTCAATGCTCTTTATTCTCTCTTGATGTCACAGTCCCTATAGTATATTTTCATCCTAGGACTGTCTTGATTTTCAAGACCTCAGCAAGAATGTCTTTGCTGACTCCAACATTTCATGAGTCCACAAATGGCCATGGTCCCCACCCATGACCCCTTAATTTCAAGAGCACTTGTGGTCTAAGTTATATAATTTATCAACTTGCCATGAAACACCTGTGTTTGATGTCACATCATTAGTGTCTATTTCACCTCCCCAAATATATTTTAATTTAAAAAATCAAATTACACTTTGTTGTCCCCCTTTCCCTGCCCCCTAGATTATGAAATTGTGAAGGTTTACACATTAATTCCACTAGCTATCTGACCGAGGGGAAGTGATTTAAATATCACCCCCAATATTTCAGTCTCTTTGTCTTTAAAATAGACATAGCAATGTCTGTCTTGGACTCTCGTGAGTACTGAGCACATAACAAACACGAATGTACTTTGTGTAGCTCTACTACTCAGTGGATATGTCTCCTTTGTCCTTCTTCATTATCATGATCTAGTGCTGTGTTGGGGCTATTGTAGAAACTCAATAATGAGCTGACTTTTCACTTAATCTTCCTAATCCTTGCTCTGAAATGCTTCTTATTTCATCTTCTTTTAGCTTCAGGGCTGATGAAGATATATCACTGAACTGGCATTAAAAGGTCAAAGAGCTTTATGTGAACCAGCTCAGACTCTTCAACGTCAAAGTACCTTGAAATACAGAACAGCAGCACAGTTCTATGTGTTCACTCTTGCAAGAGATTGAAGAGGGAGGATCTGGAGGAAATGGAACTGACAGAGCTTCCTAACTTGCTCCACTATAGTTTTCCAATATCTCCAGGAACTGAGAAAGAAGTATACTGCCTTTCTCTTTCAGGAATATTCCCCAGTGGTGAGAGAATTAATGAGAGCCATTCAGGAGGCAGAGATGACACTGTATAACAGAAGAGACTATGAGCACAATATCCATAATTTGATTGCTGTTATCAAACAAGGGAAGGCCCCTCCAAGGAGATTACATAAAGTAGTAATTTACCTACATATGTCCCTTCTCTTCTGGGCGTGTGCTTTGGGGGTACACTGGTCAATGGGTGGTGCCTTGTTTGCTGTCACATCCCAAACACAGAGCATGCTCTAGTAGACACTGATTACATATTTGTTGGGTGGGGCTATTTTGTCTGCTAAAATGGAAGAAAGTTAATCTTGCTCATGCCAAGCTTCTAACTTCATTTCTCTTTAATCTCTGTCACACAGAGGAGACAATAAATTGTAATGGAAATAAGCAGATAGACCTACATTCAAATGAAGGGTTGATACTTACTAGCTGAATGACATTGAGTCATTAATGAAATAAACATTGTCTTCTTCATTATTAGCATTATATACATCAATGATTCCTACTTTACAGAATTAAGCAGTTACTTCTCTGATACATAACTACTTAAAAAAAATTACCAATCATGCTAGGGTTATTGGCTTAGGTTTATGGTTAACTGTCTATCAAGTGTTTAACTAGCTGCCCTGAAGACACTGCAAATCCATTACAAACAAAATTTAACTCATTATTTCACAACTAACAATTTATTCCAGTGAAAATTACCACTTACCAAATTACCACTTACCAACTTAGGGTCAATCAGAAATCTGGGAGTCATATTCAATTTACTCATCTGATATTGCCAACTCTTCTTGCTTTTACTTTTATTTATTGATTAGTCAATAAATTAATAAACAAATTAATAAGCAAGCTTAAATAAAGTCAATAAACAAACAAGCTTCTATCATTTATTATTTATATATTTATTAGTCAATCCAATCCATGTTTCCCTATCTATTTCCATTCCTTCTAGCTCTGATGTAATTGTCATTCTTTCCTGGATTTCCCACGGTCTGCAAACCATCTTCTTTCACATTTCAGCCAAAACCACCTTTCTAAAATCCAATCAGTTCTGAATATGATTCTGTTAAAGTTTCATATGTTTTTAATGTAAAAATTATAATAACAATAATAATAGGAATTTACTGGGCAGTGACCATATGTCAGTAACTTTGGAAAAGAGAGAAGGAATATAAAGCAATGAGAAGAACAGATACTAAGACACTCAGGCACTAATAAACATGGCAACTCAGAGACTAGAAAATACTTGGTCATGACTATGGCACAGTGGATTTGAGGGAATAGTAAGAACTGGGTGTGAGGAAGTGGGTGGAGGTAGATCATGAAAGGCTTTACTGCTAGGGGTAGTGTGGGTGTGTATGTGTATGCTTATTTTCTTTATTTTTATGTATTGGATGCAATAGAACTGAGCACCATCTTTGCCATCAACAAATTCTGCATTTTTATGAAACCAGTCACATAGCAATGTCAAAGAGAAGCCAAATTTCTTAAATAAAATAAACAAACAAACCCAAAAGCCCTCAGGTAGAGACAGAGACCTCTACACTGGAAAGGGTGTGGAAAAAAGGAGACTCTTGCACTGCTGATGAGAATGTAAACTGATGTAGTCACTATGGGAGAAAGCATGGAGATTCCTTAAAAACTAGTATTAAGACCACCGTATGACCCAGCAATACCACTTATATGCACATACCCTGAGGAAGCCAAAACTGAAGACACATGTACCCCCAGTATTCATTGCAAGACTATTTACAATAGCTAAGACAAGGAAGCAACCTAGATGTCCAGTGACAAATGAATGCTAAAAGAAGCTGTGGTACATATATACAATGGAATATGACTCAGCCGTAGAAAGGAACATATTTGAGTCAATTCTAATGAGGTAGATGAACCTAGAGCCTATTATATAGAGTGAAGTAAGTCAGAAAGAGAAAAACAAATATCACATGCATATATATGGAATAATGCATATATATATGGAATCTAGAAGGACGGTACTGATGAACCTGCTCACAGAGCAGCAATGAAGATGGAGACATAGAGAAAAGACTGTGGACAAGGGTGGAGGAGGAGAGGGAGGGGTGAGATGAATGACAGAGCAGCATGGAGGCATGTACACTAACATATGTGAATAGAGAGCCAACAGGAAATTGCTGTATGACTCAGGGAACTCAGACTGGGGCTCTGTAATAACCTAGAGGGGTGAGAATGGACAGGAGGCAGGTGGGAGATTCAAGAGGGAAGGGACATAGGCAACGCTATAGTTAATTCATGTTGATGTATGACAGAAATCAAACTAATATTGTAAAGAATCATTAACCAATTAAACATGAATATAAAAAAAGAAACAGAACTTTATGATTTTCACCTTCAATCATATTGATTTTAATATATATCATTATTGCTCTACTAAACAATTGCCACCTCTTTTTATTCAAAGTAAGCCCATCAAACAATAGTCATGTGGAAAGTAACACATACATATGCATGTATTTAATAGACAATAAGTTCCTCATGACTATTAGGTTAGAGAGCTTAAAATCAGAGAAGCATTGTATAGGTGCCTTTCAGGAGGTGAATTAAGGCCCAGAACATAGATACATCTCACTAAAATTCATATAGCAAAAAACAATAAAATATTCATTTTCTTCTTGATAAAGAAAATTGAAATCAGTATTCTGGGTACCCTTGCATATTCTGTAAGTTTACTGATTTAATTCTTTGATATCAGAAAAATCCGTGTTCTTTCTTTCTCTCTCTCTCTTTTTCCTTTTCTATCCTTAGAACCCAGTCTAAACTACCACCACTTTAAAGATGTTCTGCATTCGGAAGTCAGAGTATTCCCTCTCAGCTTACAACTCTTCTAGAGGCTCCCTGTTGATCTTAAAATTGAAAGTGTTAGATGATCAGTCGTGTCCTACCCTTCATGATCCCATGGACTGCAGCCCACAAGACTCTTCTGTCCATGGGATTCTCCAGACAAGAATATTGGAGTGGGTTGCCATTCCCTTCTCCAGGGGATCTTCCTGACCCAGGGATCGGACCCAGGTCTCCTGCATTGAGGACAGATTCTTCCCCATCTGAGCCATCAGGGAAGCCCTGTTGATCTTAAAACAGCAACCTAAATTCTCGGGCTCTCCTGGCTCTTGGCCTCTGTACTTCTATAACTTCACTGCTTCTGGCCCCCCTCACTGCGGCCAATGCCTCTCTTCCTCAGGGTCCTTTCTAGAACCGTCCCTTTGTGGAGATGCCCTCACCCCAGTCTCCTATTAATTTATTTCTGTATATCACTCAATCACAATAATAGTTTCCAAGAAGCTTAATTAAAATAATTGTTACTATCACTGCATCAATTTCTAATCTTTTTCTTTTGGAATTATAAAACAATTGTAAATATTTTTATTGAACTAGAAAATATACATAGGAAAATGTACATAATGTGAGTGTGCAACTCAAAAAAAAATTCACAAGGTAATCCTGCCATGCTTTATTTGATTTTCGAAGCAATTAATTGGGATTCTGATTAAGCATTTGCCCTGTGATTTGAAATATGCTCAGTCTGTGAAGGATACAAACATATCAAAGAACTGTTCTTCATCTTCACAGACACTTTGATGAGATCTACACAATAGGACCGTTAGGAATGGGACAGGCTAGAAATGATTCATTCATCCATTCAGTCATCTAGTGTTTATTCTTATTACTGGCTACAAAATCTGGAACAAAAATGATGGATTCAGTCCCTGTCCTCATTGTGCTCAACTAAGTGAATAAAGTGGAAGTCGTGGGACAGTGAGTTCTATATGCTATGGATGTTCATGTGAACAAATGGTATCTGCAGTTTGGGAAGCATGGGATTGGGGTGTGGTCATACAAGGGAAAGTTTTCTAAAGGAAATTAGAGTGAAACTAAGACTTGAAAGTTCGGAGAAGGCAATGGCACCCCACTCCAGTACTCTTGCCTGGAAAATCCCAATGGCACCCCACTCCAGTACTCTTGCCTCCAATCCCACCAGACTGGAGCCTGGTGGGCTGCAGTCTATGGGGTTGCGACTGAGCAACTTCACTTTCACTTTTTACTTTCATGCATTGGAGAAGGAAATGGCAACCCATTCCAGTGTTCTTTCCTAGAGAATCCCAGGGACAGGGGAGCCTGGTGGGCAGCCATCTATGGGGTTGCACAGAGTCGGACACGACTGAAGCGACTTAGCAGCAGTAGCAGCAGCAGCAAGACTTGAAAGTTAAAGGGCAACTAGTCAGCAATGGGAGGAAAAGGGTGAAGCATCTTTAAGGCAAAGTCCACATCATCTGACTTTTCATCTGACTTTTTCCCAGAGAAGAGAAAAGAGCTTGCCATATTTGGAGAACTGGACATATTTCAGTATGGCTAGGTCATAAGCAAGTTGGAGAAAGTGCCTGTCTGATGACTGAGTTAGAAAGAGAAACTGACAAAGCCTACTTTCCCAACATGTCTATTTCTATAGTACAATATAGACTTGTCTCACGGGATATTTTTTTTTAGCAAGTAATAAAACCTATATGAAACTGCAAGTCAGATATTCTGAACACCAAAATGTAAGATTCAGGCATGAGAAGCAGAAAGGCTGCTTGGGCTGGTCTCTGAGGATTGTGTGCAATTATCTAAAGTGAAAGGTAGAATGGGAAGATACTGAGCAGGCAGGACTCACTGAATGCAGGAGGAACCAGCCAGGTCATGACTGTTGTTATTACTGTTCAGTCACCAAGTCCTGTCCGACTTTTTTGTGACCCCATGGACTGTAGCCCTCCAAGCTCCTCTGTCCATGGAATTTTCCAAGCAAGAACACTGGAGTGGATTGCCATTTCCTTCGACAAGTCATCTTCCTGATCCAGGGACTGAACCCACATCTCCAGCATTGGCAGGTGCACTCTAACACTGAGCCACAGGGGAAGTCCCGGGTCATGACTGTGGCGTCAATAAAGCTTGCTCCCGGGGCAGGATTGACTATGTGTAAAAAACAGTCTTACTATAGAGATGTTCCTTTCACTGTAGGCCAAAAAGAAAACGTCTAAGAAAATAAAAGATGATCATCTATTTGCTCTTCTTTACCTGTTAGCTGTAGGCTTTGCCTTTTCTATCAACTAAGGAAAAGCAGATGCAGAGGACAGGGAGCGACTGCCTTACATCTAAGGATTGACTAGGTATTGTTATCAGTGGACCTAACAATTCTGATACTTCTTACCCAATCCTCCTAGGAAATCTTGACTAAGTCCTTGCTACTGGCCTGATGCAAGCACTAGGGGCACGGTGATCAATAGGAGACTTTGGATTTCTCTAACAAAGCCTATTTGGAAAAGACTCTGATGCTGGGAGGGATTGGGGGCGGGAGGAGAAGGGGACGACCGAGGATGAGATGGCTGGATGGTATCACGGACTCGATGGACGTGAGTCTGAGTGAACTCCGGGAGATGGTGATGGACAGGGAGGCCTGGCGTGCTGCGATTCATGGGGTCGCAAAGAGCTGGACACGACTGAGCGACTGAACTGAACTGAATGAAGCCTATGTTGCTAAAAATAGAGACAGAAAAGGGTGACTAACCAAACAAATAAAATGACTTCAACTAGTATTACTCAAGGAAGAAAAGAAACTGCTGTAGATGGGAGTCAAGGAAAGCTCTTGGGAAAGGAGGTATTTGACCTGTGACCCAATGAAAAAAGAAATATACCAGGAGAAAGAACTTGATGATAGATGACGCTTCAAAGGTAAAGACTCTGATACAGGAATGAGCTTGGCTGTCTGCAGTGACATAAAGCGGGGCAGTGAGATAAAGTGGGGGCAATGTCAAAGGAGCATCACTGGTCTCTAGACCATTCCTGGCGTGCTGCGATTCATGGGGTCGCAAAGAGCTGGACACGACTGAGCGACTGAACTGAACTGAATGAAGCCTATGTTGCTAAAAATAGAGACAGAAAAGGGTGACTAACCAAACAAATAAAATGACTTCAACTAGTATTACTCAAGGAAGAAAAGAAACTGCTGTAGATGGGAGTCAAGGAAAGCTCTTGGGAAAGGAGGTATTTGACCTGTGACCCAATGAAAAAAGAAATATACCAGGAGAAAGAACTTGATGATAGATGACGCTTCAAAGGTAAAGACTCTGATACAGGAATGAGCTTGGCTGTCTGCAGTGACATAAAGCGGGGCAGTGAGATAAAGTGGGGGCAATGTCAAAGGAGCATCACTGGTCTCTAGACCATCCAGGATATCTATACCAGCTCTCCAGAGCATTTCTAGAACATCTGGCTCTCTAGAGCAATAACAAGAATGCTTCATTCATAGAAGCCAGCAGCTGCAAGGTAACTGGGGCCATTACATGTCAACAAGTGTGGATTTTATCCTAAGAAAAACAATGACTTATTTTTCCTAGCTGTGTTATAGCTAAACTTCTATAAAGAAAGTCATTCATGGAAGCATGGAGGCAATAATCTAGGCAAGATTTAATACAAACCTCGGCTATACACCAATCTTGAAATAGGTTCGTAGCAGTGATGTCAGAGAAAGGCGTTAAATTCAAGATATATTTTGCAGGTATAGTGGGCAGAATATTGTGATGGATGGTGTACAGTGCATGTAGCAAAGAAAGAAATCCAGGAGGATCCTTCATTTCCTAGTTGCAGCAAATTGTAGATCGTGATGTGGATTAGCCAAGAAACAAGGTTTTTATCTTCAGTGGATGTTAAAGGTAATTATTAGATGATGGTAAGCCTCTACCACAGTATATTCCACATTTAATTGTAGGGGAAAAGTTCTCATCATTTGAAACATGAGATGGGAGAGCTATGAGGGATAGTACAAGAACAGTGGGAAAATGGGTTTCCTCTCACTGGCTGACTCCATCTGCCTGGAACTGGCTGTCTAAAACACTGGTGGGAAAGAGTCAGAAACCCCATCTGGCATATATGGAATACTGCTGACTTAGCAAAACTAGTTGTGAAAATAAGGAGACACACCCACCATGTATCTCTGAAAGTGAAATACAGTGGAATACTATTGCACTTAGAGTCAGGCAGAACATGGGTTAAAATCCCTTGGGTAAATTACTTAATTCCCATGTCCCCCTCTCCTCATCTATAAAGTGGCGATATAAATTCAAATCTTACATGTGTATAGAGAAGACTGAATGTAATAGAGTATGTCAAGCACCTGATATTTAAGAGAAGATGAATACTATTTCCTAAGAAACATAATTTGCATATATTATATCTCTACCTATATCTACATCTATCTAATCCTCTGATGGATTAGAGGATTCAATAAACGAGAAACACATAAACAAATGAATCCCTCCATCTTATTTTCTCTGTCACTCCCAAATCTCTAAGATTGTTGATCATTACAGATGGAGATGAATCCATTTAAGATTAGGTTTAGCAGTTATAGAATTTTAACTTCATTGCTTGATGCACTCTTCCTCCTCCCAAATGATCTTAAGCCTTCAGATAAATTGAAAAAATTGATGATGATGATGATGATGAAGGTGATGATAATGATAAAAGTAGTAATAGGTTTTATCCACTCATGTGTCAATGCATACTTAGGTTGCTTCCTTGTCTTGGTTATTGTAAACAGTGCTGCTATGAATATCAAGGAGCATGTATCCAAAAAATGGTGGTCTCTATCTTCCTGATGTTCAAGCTGGTTTTAGAAAAGGCAGAGGAACCAGAGATCAAATTGCCAACATCCACTGGATCATCAAAAAAGCAAGAGACTTCCAGAAAAACATCTATTTCTGCTTTATTGACTATGCCAAAGCCTTTGACTGTGTGGATCACAATAAACTGTGGAAAAATTCTGAAAGAGCTGGGAATATCAGACCACCTGGCCTGCCTCTTGAGAAATCTGTATGCAGGTCAGGAAGCAGCAGTTAGAACTGGACATGGAACAACAGACTGGTTCCAAATAGGAAAAGGAGTACGTCAAGGCTGTATATTGTCACCCTGCTTATTTAACTTCTGTGCAGAGT